>NC_051167.1:76412876-76547876 GCF_013339725.1 Rhipicephalus microplus
TATGAGTCAGGAGCCAGACGTTTGTCTTTGTATTCAAGCTCGTTATGCTCAATTGGCGATAAAATTTGCATCATCCGTGGAATCGTGCGAGACCGGAGTGGGAAGTATTCGTTTCTCATCAACATAAAACACTGCAAAGTTACGCAGACAGTATACGAATTGAGCCTAGTGAAAGCATACATTGAAAAACCACGTGAAAGGGCGATTATGAGTGCATGGCAGATATTTATCCGGTTGCTGCTGCGGACAGCTTCAACCGGGTTGGAGCTTAATTATTAGGAACAAGCAGAATAATAAAAAAAAGACAGCATAAGTACGCTATTAAAAAGTGCAGTGTTTTTAATTATAGGATAAACGGAAGGCGAAGTTTATGGGCCGTGTTTTTTCTCTCAGTCACAACATTGTTTTTAAGTAACAAATAAGAAAGCAAGGGACAGTTCCTTGGCTTTATTGTCTGTTAGTTCTAATTAATTTCTGGATAATAGCTTTTGAGGGGCATAATACGCCGAGATGAAGCAAAACCATCCTTAATGAACTCACCAATATGTCATGGCTCGAAATTGCTTCTAACATTATGGGGACCCACATCTAGCCAGTTGATAAGAAAAAACATCATCGTGCGTAATATCAGTACTGAAATTGCCAATTGACCATTTAGTATACGATGGGCAGTGTCTAAACATGACTCGGTAATTTTTTTATTATGTACCCGTATATAAAAGTTGCATTTAGGAGGACGTGAAAACTGTCGCAGTGGCTTCACAGTTCGAGTTGGCAGAGCCGTGAGAGCTGCGTTTAAGCATAAATGGTTTTGAATGTTGATGCGTGTTCTGTTTCTAAATTTTTAACCGCGAACGCAGGCGTACACTGGGCGAAAAATATTTCAAACGAAAACCACTGGGTTCATTTGAAGTGGTTAACACTGGAAATTCGACAACAAACCACTTGATTATTCTTAACGAGCTTATGGCTCAAAGAAACGCAAGAGAAAGACAAGCGCAAATCACACTCTGCTAAACCAAGAAGTCACTCTGCTTAACCCCTTGACCAGCTCCAATTGTCGTTTCCACTTGCGATTCGGACCGATCGCCCAGTGGGTCCCGGTTTCCGCCGGTAGCGCTTATTGTAAACCCAATAAGATACAGTAACCTGTTTCAACTGGGGCCCCACTATAAGGAACTATCGGCCAGCGGCGTAAGTCGGCAAGCCTGCTCACGAGTCGACTCATCAGAATCAGATGGAGGCGTCAGTCTGAGTCTGAGTGAGCGATATTTTGGGAAGTTTGAGTCAGGCGGTGGAAAAGCTTTAGTATAAGCATAAATACGAGCGAGTCTGGTTTATGAAAGCTAATTTAGTCAGTTTAGGGAGCCCCAAGTGAAAGATGTAGTGCTATAGGGTGAGTCTGAGTGATCTCCGATCTGCAGCAGTTTCCTGTAAAGATGCGACCTGATGCCTGATGGGGCTATTATTTTCCTGTGGGTGCACACTGTAGTGTATATAGTGCACACAGCCGGAGAATCTTTACCCTTTAACTCGGCACCATTTACTAGAATCTTATACGGTGTACTTCACATGTTATGTACACGTCTACGCGGGCGTGTGCGCTAAAGACGAAAGACGAGAGCGGAAGCTCTCCACTCAATTCCTTAAGAGAGGCGCCATGTCGGCCTCACATCTGCACTCAGCCAAACTTGTTTCGTCAGTGTTAAATTAACGGTATACTGTCAATTCCGGACCACGTGCCTTCGAGTTTTGCCGCCCGACACTTCGTCAGATAATATGTGATGGTGAATCCTGATGATTCGCTTTTTCTTTAATTATTTATTTTTTTTCTTACGGCAGAGAGTGAGCACCATGGACGTCTTTAAAAGGAAGTAATCAGCCTTAGCGCTACCGGATATTGCGTAAGCGTGAAAGTTAGGAAAACTGCCTGCCTTGTGTAAACTCTGTATGGATAACGTAGTAATGATAATATCTGGGGTTTTACGAGCCAAAACCATGCACTCCTGCGTGGCGGGTGCCGTAAATTTTTACCACCTGAGGTTCTGTAACGCCTCGGCCGCTGGCTTTGAACGTCGCGGTTTCGATGCCGACTGCGTATATAGGTCGCATTCGGAAGGAGGCAACATACGAGAGGCCTTTGTATTGTGCGATGTCATTTTACTGTGTTACCATCCGGTGTAAACTAACACCGGATGGCCGACATTTCCGGAGCCTTCGACTGCGGCATCCCGCTTGACCATATCTCGACTTTGGGGGCTTAAAATCACAGATCTTGTTGTAAAGAAATACTCAGGCTGACTGCATATCTAGATATTGCGCAAGCACGCAAATCACGAGAAACGGCGCAATTTTGAAGTCAGTGTAAATTATTCGAAATGGTACCGCCGCTGCGAGCATCGAACCCTCGACTTTCGTGTGAGCAGCAGAGCAGGCTTACGAGCAGTAAATAAAGTTTGGAGCATGCGCAGTCAGGGTGACGGCGGACGTTAACGATATAACGCGTTTTCATTCTACGCTGATTATTATCGATTGTCAGACGGCGGCTCTTTATCGTCTCTATCACGAATGCTGCCGCAGCGTTCTCGTGGGCGTTTGCTCTTGTTGCGTTGGCACTAGAAGCAGCTGCAGTTCAGAATTTGTCGTGGTGTCAGCAGCACGTCCCAGCACCGGGAAACATGGGAGGAAGGTCGAGTAAACAAGGCTTGGAACGTTTCAGAGCTGACACCGACGACTCCGTCGTTCCGCGGGAGGCTGACCCTGCGACTGGCGTCGTCGACGAGACCGAACCGCAGCCAGGCACCATGGACACTCTGCCTAAGGAATCGTTGTGTCACCTGGCAGTAGGTGAGTACTCGTTAAGCGTAAACAGCCCGGCTGATTTGCTCTGGTTATAGCTATGTAACATGTTACCGGTGAACAGGACACGGGTGAGAGAAAAAAAGCAACAACGCCAGGTGTTGCAGCGTCTGCCACAACAACGCCAGAGTTGGCAGCTGGCGTTGCTGTTCGGCAGTACCATGTTACATAAAGCACGTTCATTCTAAAAGACAGGGCGGGCCATGACGGACGCATGAAAGACATGTAAAGACATCCCAAACGCAACGTTTGTGATGTCCTAACTTCTTTGTTGTGTCTATGCTTGCACTCCGTCTTTAGGAATCAATAGTTACGTACTAACTCAGGTCTTATAAAGCACATGTTCTCTTTCGGTTACTGCACACAGGCCGAAGCTCTGCGAAATGCAGGCATCGTCTAATGTCGCGTTAAAAGTAAATCAGCCTAGAGCTCAGCTATATGTAACAGACGAGTAAACCGAAAGTGCAGACAACGACCTTCTTGCCTTTCGTTCACGTTTTGCTCTGTCTACAGTAGAACGCAAAAGCCACCAAGTTCGTCAGTCATTTCTCCTGCGTTAGAACATTACAGAAGCGCTAAAATGGCGTCATTTCCCTGCTGTGGACTCCTGCTGTGGATTCGCTGCTGAGACAAATCCAGAATTTATAAACAGCAGTAAATGTAATTAACTTAGATACAGTTTGTCGCTGGCACAAGCTGTTGTTTCAACGTTCATACGCATCATGACTTCATGGTGTAGTGCCTCTCTGAGGATTGTGGCTACTGACCCCAGGCAAAAACAGTCAAAAAAATCTCGCAACACTCCTGTTTA
This sequence comes from Rhipicephalus microplus, assembly GCF_013339725.1. Taxonomy (NCBI): domain Eukaryota; kingdom Metazoa; phylum Arthropoda; class Arachnida; order Ixodida; family Ixodidae; genus Rhipicephalus; species Rhipicephalus microplus. The sequence goes on from NC_051167.1 coordinate 76,416,547, forward strand.
CATCTGCTTGAACAACTTCTTCATAGCCAGCCTCATGTCCACACGCCACCAGCGAGTGTTTCTAGTTCTTTCACGTCGACATTGACGTTAGAACTGCAGGTGTTAGACTTTTAAAGACACGGTACCAGTCTTTTATTAACCTAATAGTATGCTTATCAGTGGCCTACGTTCTTTTCCAGGAGAAAATTCCAAAAACGTATACGATTCCGTGATGTAACGCTGTTTCTTGGATTTGTGCATGACTGTGTAAAACCAGTGATCGACGTCGGCTCGAGCAATATAAGCTTTACAAGTGACACGTTTACCGTTGGTGCGCAGGCTCTGCGGTTACCTGCACGTACAACGGCAAGGAGGCCCGGCTTGTCAAGCCCTTCGATCAGCCCAGTACGCTGGACGGCTACACGTTCAACCTGGCCTGCAAGTTCGAGTCGAAGAAGGGCAAAATAGAAAGCGTCCGCTTCCTCTTCACCCTGTGCGCCGGAAACGAAGACGATCTCGCGTCGTGGCCCTTTGCCAAGCAGGTGTCGCTCAGGATCGTCGACGCGGCGAAACAGGGCAAGGACGTCGGCGTGACCTTCAAGATGCGCCCCGAAGAGGACGCCGAGTGCTTCAGGAGACCCGTCGCGCATGCGCCGCAGAAGGGAATCCTTTCCGAGAAGGTCAGCTGGAAGCAAGTGAACAAGAGGAAGCTCGTTCGCGACGACGTCTTGACTGTGGCAGTGCAGTTTCAGTGATGTCATGCCCGTGCTACGCGATTGTTTTCACGTCATCTTGGGTTCACGTTGCACTTGTCAAGCTTACGCGTATTATGATGGCTGACGTGCTGTTCCTCGTTATAAGTAACAGCGCCATCACTTCGCCGTGTCACGGCGTATTGGACCCGAACGTTGGCGGTGTGGCGCGTTAACTGTGGCGAATGCAGTTCCAGTGATGCGTATACACTCACGCTGCGAGATTGTTTTTATGCTATTTTGAGTTTTGTTCCAATTATCAACCTTGCCTGCATTTGCCTGACAATGCTGAGCGCGGGTACCTTTGTTTTCACGAAGAGGACGAACGATTCAGCATACAGGAATGTTGTCTGTGTGGCGCGTTGAACAATAGCTCAGATAATGAAGTTTAATATAGCCGTGAAGCATGCTAATCCCTAACGTATGTGAGTACATTTGGGGCGTGCGGCGCTTTTACGGCGCTTCTCTTAGTATATTCGTGGTAGTATATTCACCACCTGGGATTTCAAATAATAAATTTTAGCATCTTGCGCACGTTTGTTTGCATTTTTTAGAATACGCGTGGTATAGTAACCAGCCTAATAAAAATATCTGCATCTCTTTCGCATTCGTGTATGGATTGCTTGGTCGTTGTAGTGTATATACATGAATTACGCAATTTTGTCGCGACCGTTATTGTCATTCAGACGAATGATGTTATGGGGCGCCTTGAGGTGTTGGCTTCGGTGATAAGTTTTCGCTTGTGTATGGGCATATCAGGTCGCCCAAGAGGCGGGACAATAGAATTGGAGCAACGTCGTCTATTGTAAGCGCTTGGAAAACTAGCCCTTCTCGAACGAGATGAACAGGGCGTGCGTTCTCTGATAAAGACAGGGATCATGTGTCTTGCCTTCCACTAGTGTCGATCACTATATATAGCGCGCACACAGAATCGCACACATGCCGATGCGAAGCAATGAAAACATCATGACTTCTTCTTTTGCTCTGTGCTCTTTTGCTCTGTGCACAGAGCACCAATGTGCTCTGTGCGTTTACAAAATGCCATGTCCTAGGTGTGTTGACAATGACAGACGGCCTTTAAACATGCAAAGGTGTGTTAACTGCAAGGGCACCATGAGGCAAACATGGAATGATCGCAACATGAGAAAATCAAGGTGTGATTCGCGCACCGTTGCTTCTTAAGAAGTCGACAAGAAACTAATATTCTATAATTATGGTATGGCAGCAACTGAATACGATGTCTTAGGCACCTCGCCCAGAAGGGCAGCGTTGAGAACCGCAGAATCCTGGAAAAGGCTTCTATCGTCCAAGAACTCTCACAAACATCTATATCACAAACATCTCACAAACATCTAAAAGTACGTGACCCGTCTTCGGACTTGCCGTATGTAAATTTTGCTTTAACAGAAACCGCCACCATAGATTTAGTTGATATACGGTGGACAAACGTTACGTAATGAGGCGCTGCCCTTTGTTCCATCGCAAAATTTTAATGTGGAAGCCGGCTGAAACCTAATAGACATTACGGCTGTTGTTTGCCAAGGTGCCCGTTATAAACACATTTTTCATGAGCATGCGCAGGTTTCTCCACTAAAATCGCGTAAGAGGGGGGGAGGGCGGCAAGTGTCACCGTCATCCCCTCCCCCAGACTTTTTCTTGGTAGAGTCCGAAAGAAAACACACTCCGCCGTAGATATTTGGTTGACGAAACGCACGCTGGACGATGATGAATTAGGACGATCGCGAGATCGTACAGAAGCTTAACGAATAGCCCACGCTTTCATTCGCCATGCATGCAAATTGAAAATTGAGCAATGAGATGCTTTCCGCAACGGCCCACCATTGGTAACTGGCTCTCTGGGGGCAAAATTGGCAATAGGCAGTTTGAATGCAACGCCAGGAGTCCTATTTCAAAGCTGTCTTGTCCACAAGATTTATGCGGGGGTACATTCACCTAAGCTGCTTAACTATATAAAAGATAAGCTTACGATGAATATTCGATCTTGAGATGTCTCTGTTAACTTAAGTTCGTGCTAAAGACGGGGTTCTTGTTACGCATAGAGCAACAGACTACACGAAGCTTGGCTTTCTGAGAGAGATTGTGGTTATAAAAGGGAAAAGAAGAGAAAGTGAGCCCCGTAACTGTCTGCATCTGGTGCGACACCTGAACAGTAGGCCACAAGCGATGGGGGTAAGGAGAGATTAAAAGGGTAGGATTAAAGGTAAATATATATATATATATATATATATATATATATATATATATATATATAATATATATATATATATATATATATATATATATATATATATGTATGTAGAGACAGACAGCGGGACAGCGAACTACGACGGAAGTAAAGAGAAGATAGGAAAGATGAAACAAGGTCACAGTAGTCCGAGGACGGGGCACCACTGGCGAGAGCTCTTGTCGGCAACAGGAGATGGCGTAGGGCTAATCCAGTTGGCCAGAGCTACGCTGTCGTCGTCGTAGGGTGCTGACGGCTGGAGGTGGCGTAGGACCAACCCAGTCAGCCACAGTTGCGCTGTCGTCGGGAGATCGCGAGGGCACGACCGGTCGGCACGGAATCCAGCGAGCGAGGGCCAGCCAGTCATCCAGACGCACGCCACGCGCCACCGGGCCGTGCTTCCCCTTATCTCCCGGCGTCCGCGTTGCTGGCCTTTGAAAACCGTCCGGTTGCCTTGTCACGCGCACTCATCTTTCCTGTCTCTCCTATCCCCTCAGTTTGTTGTTGCTTCTTCTTCCTCTTTTCTATACCTTTACTTCTACCCTTTTATCCCTCCGCACCCCCATACCTTGTGAGCTCTGTGGCGGTGTCGCTCACTGAAACAGGCAATAACGGGGCTCACTTTTCTCTTCCTTTCTCTTAAGAACCACTCCATTAAAAGAACAGAAGGCTGAGTGGGATGAGGCGTTCTCTTGACAGGAAGTGAGCGAGATCGACGGCGCGTTTAGTCGGGTCAGTTATCGCCTCTGTTGAGAACTTGGTCGGCGCCCTATCTTAATTGTAAAACCGCACGCTGCCTGTACTGTACGTTGATGGCTATCTTCCTTTGGATCTCATGGCGATGCCCTGACCGCGCTCTTACCTGCAATGCGGCAATCGATATGGCGAGTGTTTCTTGCTATGCACCTGCGAAGCGTCCCGTCTTTGAAAATGTTGGGACCATTGCTACCCTCCAGAAAGGTGAGGTGAGCGAAATGTTTTCGACTGTTTTTTCTGGCACAATGTCAGGGTTATTTTTTTTGCTTACTCCAGTTTGAATGCAGTTTCAATTAACCACAATCTTGTTCTTTTTTAATCTTTCTAATTCAGTATTTTCTTATATTCTAATTGGATGCACTTCTAGCTGCATGCCCTCTAGAATAACAATGCGCTGCGCTACCAAGGGCTTACGGGCGATGCTTAGAACTATTAAAGAATGTCAAGGCGAAAGCTTGCTTCGATCCATGGCGATTTGGAATGAAGCTTTGAGCCCACGCAACGACGCAATAGTACTGTGCAATCGAGTACACTGTTCTTAGTCGAGGCTTGCCCGTCCCTTGGCGTAGCGTTGGTAACGTGGTCTTACGGCGTGGCGAAAGCGGGACTATGCAGGAGTTGAAAGGGTTGCGCCGTACCAATGCCACATTTTCTAGGTGGCATTGGCCGTGCCAACAGGGGCGAGGATCGGTGGAAAGGGCGAACGAGAAAGAGGTAAATGCGCTAAGAGGGGGGTTGCCAAGTCTCGGTGGAAAGGGTGAACCGCTAAGATGGGTAGTGTCAAGGCTCGGTGTAAAGGGTGAACCAACAAGATGTGAACCAATGAGAGAAAATATGGGTGAGGGTGAGCAAAAGGGAAATCAGATTCACTGTTTTTCTTTGGCGTACGCGAATCGAAGCTGGTTGCACTTTTTTTCAAGCTAATTAAACTTGTTGTTACTCACATATTTCTGTGTCGGTCAAGCAATATATCAATAATGAGCAGAGAAGGAGCCGAAACGTCGTTTTTGTACTTACAGGAGCCAAGAGCAACGGGGGCCGGGAGGCGAAGATAACACTGTGCTCACGTTTTGCGCTTATTGACGCGTACATTACTAAGAAATCAATGATTTGGGTCATTGCGTTGCTCGCAGTGTCATCAGTACTGGTGTGCTCTGTCTGGCCCATTTACGCTCGCTGCATATGGCCGCCTGGTTTACATAAAACAAACGCCTCTGCCTAAAATGTCAAGTGTGCATACGTTTTTTTTTTCTTGCCGATATGGCTTCAACCATTCTCGTTCTAGAGGACGTGTGCGTGTACCTTAATAAGGTGACTGGGCTAGTTCGTTATGCATACTTAAGATAAACACAACAAATAAAACACAATTACGCTAAGGAACACACAGAACAGTGTTTTTTGTGTGTTGCTTTTCGTGGTCCTGTTTTATTTGTGTTGTGTATGTTAAGTATACGGTTGTGATCACAAAAAACAAGCTTTCGAAATGTCTATAAGGAAAGATATCGATGAGTGCTTTTCTTTATTTTATTGATAAAACAGTGCTATGGACCGATATATTAGGGGAAAAAAGCTAAAAATGAAGTACATATCATGCATGGCTTAAACATACCACTGGACTTTGCATTCACTTAGTTTATTGTGTCAGCGAGATGAGACTGCCGCCACAGACGTAATCGCAAAACTTCATTGTTGTTCATAAGGTCTGATCTCTGCTTTGTTCCACTCCCTCGTCCTTCGTGTTCGCCCAGAAATGTGTCTAAGTTCCTGACGAAAGGTCTGTTCGCAGCAATTTTCCTTCCCTACTTAGTTTTAGAAAGCGGTGGTACAATTCGCTCACGGTTTCCGACCTGTCCAATGATACGTCGTGGCCTCCCCAAAGTACGTTGGTGTAAAGGAGCGTCCCAGCCATGCGCTCGTAACCAAGCAAAGGAAGGGAGCGATTACCTTGCACGAACCACGGCTTCCGTTTGACCTCGAGGAAGTGATGTGAAGCATGCCATCGTAGTTTCTTGAAACATGGCTCAATATTGATTTCCGGAAAAACGGCATCGTATTGAGCAGTATAGAAAAGCATAAGTGTACTGTTGAGTACATACTCCAGTTTCTTTTTAACGTCTACGTAGAAGTCCCCTTCAATCAGTTCCTTCGTGAGTAACGGCCTGCAACCGTCAAGGACCCTGGAAACGTTAACGTGAATTATCTTCTTGAAATTTTCGCTATTCGCATATCCCATGTACCACTTAACTTCATCGGGTTCCTGAGGTCTTGCTATGCTTCCGTGGTGTTTGAAGCCGGTTAGGTATTGGAATACGGTCATATTTTCGGGAGGTGCCTGGTTCAAAACAATTCGGTTCAGGTCTTCAGTAGCCTTGGAGTAGTGTTTCTGATCGACGAGGCCTTTTATCATGTCTAACCAGCCGGCGAATGTTCTTCGGCCGAAATCGCCAAGCAGTCCGGAGTAAAACAGGTAGTCCGTCGAGTTGAGGAGTTCAAGCAGTGGAAACACAAAGCCTACGCCTAGCATGGCCCCTTTGAGCTTCAGGTCGATTTGCTTGTGTTTCTTCAGCACCTTGTACGCCACTCCGACAGCAGATCTTGCTGAAACAAAAATATGTTAGAAAGAATTGAAGTACTTATATCAGCTCAAAATGTAAGAGTTTTCGCAGGTTCATCGACTGCTGGTAGCGACGTTCGTTTCTTCCCGTAATGTCTGACGGGCTTAGGAATATTCGTCCACGTACATGGTACGGCTGTGTTCGGGAATAGCCCCGAGAAAATGCGCTTACAAGCGAATAAGTGTTCATTAATGTTGCAAAGCAAGAGCCACAATATCGCAGTGAGGGTGAAACAATGGGTTCGATAGCCACACATTTTAATTTTATGCAAAGGCTGATGAGTGTGATAGCCACACATTTTAATTTTATACAAAGGCTGGTGAGTGCGATAGCCACACATTTTAATTTTATACAAAGGCTGGTGAGTGCGATAGCCACACATTTGAATTTTATACAAAGGCTGGTGAGTGCAATAGCCACACATTTGAATTTTATACAAAGGCTGGTGACTGCGATAGCCACACATTTGAATTTTATACAAAGGCTGGCCGTAACTTGCTCATGGATTCGAGTGCTGCAGGGTCTACAATACGCCGACGTAGGGAAATACAGCCGCTCCAGTGAGCGACGCGCTTTTCGTGATTCTCTTGAACACAACCCGTACACAGTCATGAGTCCTTTTGGTTTACCATGGCCTCCGAGATTTCGGGTTCGCGGCGAGCCCTCAAACGCACCGCGCCCACAATCTCGGAGGCCATGGGTTTACGAGCGTAGTATACCTACCGAGTGACGCGGCCACTCAACTACCGTGCACCCCCTTCATGCGCGTTCACTGCAGCAGGCTGGCTAGCTTTCATTTCTGCTTCGGCCGTGCTCGTCCGTAGCGTTCGCAAGCTTTCCTTCGCATCAGAGAACACAATGTGCGGGGCGTTGCGCTATAGATTTGGACTTTATACGGAACGAACATGACAGTGACGGCAAAAGTGCACCTCGAGTATTCATTGAACTGCTATCGCAATAACATTATTCAATACTGAACGAGTATGCACGTCAAAGTTTAAGTGTGGGTTAAGAAATATACAATGATAGCAAACGAAAGAAGCACTTCTGAAGTTTGAGTTTATTCAACCACGTAACAAGTACACGAAGATACACTGTATACGTGGTTTGGTGCGAGGGGAAAAAAGCTGCATTTCACAGCTTGACTGGCCCCTTCACCCAGAAAAAAAATCTAAACTACAAATTTACAAAAATTACAAAAGTGAGGTCCTTATCCTGTCAAGAAGGAGTATACGATCCCTGCGAAAACATGTGTACCTGCCGCACATGCGCACCGTTTTTGAGTGCTAACGCAGGTGATCACCACACACCGCACTTCCACCTAAATTCTTGCCTTTTGGGGGCGTATTTTATTGCCCAATATACTTAATGATTATAGACTGATACAGTTGGATCTCATTATTCTCGTACAGAACGCTTTAGCAGGTTTGCCTGTTGTGCGGGCACGGTGTAAAACAACAAACCGTCGTGTGTGAAGAGCACGCTTAACAATCAAATTCGATGCAGTGCAGAGGCGAATGCGTGAGTCACATTCCACTTCAAGGATTAGAGATGCTTCTTTCAGCGCGCAGTCATACGCAGGCCCGTCTGGCCTGCGTATATCCATTTGCTATTGCGTTCAGTTGATTGCGTGTAAGACAAACTTGGTTTATATTCTATTAGTCCGTGGGCTTTGTAAATGCGGCATTTTATCATTTTATAGCTTTTATTATGCTGTCATTCGCCTTTCGCAATCTTCAATGTTTTTATTCTACGATTTTCGTCAGCCTTTCAATGCGTTACCGCCGCAACCAATAATTTTAGAAAACGTTTTTCATAGTTTACTCGTTACACTAGTGATGGAAGCATTCGTCAGCATAAACAAATTTGAAATTTATAAAATCTGTCCAAAACAAGTTTCCCACACCACGCTGGCGTAAGAATATATAGAATATCGGCTTGGGAATTTCTTACTCCCCTGTACATTCAAACATGTATGAGCAATTGAATTTATGCTGGCAAATAAGCGCTATATGAAAACAAAAGTGCACTGGCGTGGAAACTTCCGCGGGGACGACGCCATCCACCTACTAAAAAAAGTTAACATAATTTGGGGCCTACACCATTTCTTAACGTAAGGGTAATAAATTCTACATGCCATTCTTTTCTGCAGCGACGCTCACCAGGTATTTCCAGGTAACGGATGAAATGCTCCGCGTCTGCGTGACGTAGCATTGCTGGCGAGAAAGTGTCTAGCGTTGCGTTTTCAATAACAAAGATCTGGTAGCGTTACAATAGAAGGTGATCGTATAGATACAAGATAAAAAGCGAAGTGAAGAATAATATCTTTCGTTTTTTTAGGGAAGCAAGGGGGACGATTCTCGGGTGATATTTTGTATAAGCTTTCTCCTAGTTCTTCATAGTCCGCTTTGCTAGAATAGTGGCTATAGGGCGCTCGGCTGCAGACCCGAACGTCGTTGGATCCAGCCCTGCCGTGGAGGTCGGGCATGTAGCGCGTAGGGCAGGGTAATCGCTGGTCATTAAGCGTAACTCATTCTAGCCACCCTATAGCGTAACTAACTGGATTCCCAGAGAAGGCAAGCGGGTTAGGGGGAGACAGAAGGTTAGGTGGGCAGATGAGATTAACAAGTTTGCGGGTATAAAATGGCAGCAGCAAGCACAGGACCGAGTTGACTGGCGGAACATGGGAGAGCCTTTTGTCCTGCAGTGGACGTAGTCAGGCTGATGATGATGATGATGATGATGATGATGATGATGATGATGATGATGATGATGATGATGAAGTGTTAGAGACCCCTGTATTGTGTGGTGTGGGTGCACGTTTAGGAACACAAAATGGCCTAACGTTACGGAGTCATGCACTAAGGCGTCTCTCATAATCATGCCTTGGTTTCAATATCTAAAACCCTATATATTATTATTAGTTCTCCGTAATGTCGTTGTGCTCCAGATTTTTTTTTTTGCCAATGCAGTTGCTCTGCGTGAGGAATGTACAGTGTAGTGCTACAGTAGTAGGCCTAATCAGATGACTCATAATGTCGTCTTTCATCTCCTGCACTACGACATTCATCTATTGTTTCACAGATAAATAAATAAATAAATAAATAAATAAATAAATAAATAAATAAATAAATAAATGGCAATCGATTCCTATTCACGACAGCAAAACTCTGGGGAGCCCGCTGTGTGCTAATATTACGCGCGCAGCAGTTTAGTAGAGTGACTCGTTGGGCGTGTTGCTTCGTTCCTAAGGTAGCTTTAGCGCGATATAAAGACGAGAGACGGACAAGTGCAATAGATGCCCCGCCGTGGTGGTATATTGCCTAAGGTACTCGGCTGCTGACACGCAGGTCACGGGATCGAATCCCGGCTGCGGCGGCTGCATTTTCGATGGAGGTGAAAATGCTGTAGGCCCTTGTGCTTAGATTTGGGTGCACTTTAAGGAACTCCAGGTAGTCAAAATTTCCGGAGCCCTCCACTACAGCGTCTCTCGTAATCATATGGTGGTTTTGGGACGTTACACCCCACATATCATCAGGACAAGCGCAATAGTGTTGAACTTCGGTAGAGTGGCTTGTTGGGCGAGTTGGTTCATTTTCAAGGTCGCCCAACAAGCCACTCTACTGAAGTTCAGCACTACTGCCCTTGTCCGTCTCTAGTTTTTATATCGCGCTAAAGCCACCTTAAGCAGAAGTTTGGCAGTGCACAAAAAAGCATTACCCCCATACGACTCTCCCGCAATGTAGAACTCCTTGTGCTTGTATTCCGGGAAGGTTCTCAAAAAGCGCTTCAGGAATGTCAGGGCCTGCTCCGATGCTTCATCAAGAGTGCCGGGGTATCGGTCGTTGTCGTCAAAGCTGTATCCCGACCCAACAGGATGGTCCAGGTAGATTAAGTTGAAGTCCTTTAACAGGCTGTGGTTCCTGTAGTAGAGGCCACCGGTGGCGTTGATGCCCAGGGGCCCATTTTCGAGGAACTGGCTGAATAACGATGATTTCCAAGGTCCACCTTGTATCCAAAGGAGCAGTGGTTTCGAGCTCGATCGACCCTGAAAATGGGGTGAAAGGGCAAGTCTCCTAAACTGGCTTAGACAAATGAGTGCTCCAATAGAAACAGAAATGAAAGAAAGTTTTCAATTAGTAGGTCGGGCAGTGAGTGTGTTTAGTCGGCAAATTTAGTTATTAGGTACAAGAAGCCAACTATTCAGTGAACCTACACGTGCCCAGCAGCAAAGCGCGTCCTTGTGTTCTCTCACGTAGAGATACAACTATTGGAGAATACAGAAAATACAGTCCACACAAAAAAAGTGTCGACAAGGAAGAGCGAAAATGTGAAAGTAACCAGGACAAGAGGGCGAAAATACGCTAGAACAAAATGAAAAATATAGAACGCTACTGACATATACAAATTGCATGAAAAAAGGGCACGACGTAGTCGCATTTGGCAAAAGAACAAATAATATTTACGATGCGCAACACCATGTTGAAACAGCGCAAGGCTCAATTACTCGAAGCCAATAAAACACTGTGATTAAGAAAAATGCATTATAAATGCTTTATATCCTGTGAGTGTTTGAGTATTGGCAGATGCAGGCAGATAAATGAAACAGTATATGAGCTGCGAGTTTCTTACTCAGAATTGGAAAAGCAATACACTTGAGCAGTTCAGGAAAGTTGCACCATAAACTAACTTGAAGAAAAACAGATGAACCTGATTTCATCGGCATTTATATGCCAACAATGAGAACAATCCTGCTGTACCTGAACAAAATCTGGTTATTTATAAAGAAGTGATCCAGTGATTTATCCAGTCATTCAAAAAGAAGTTTGAATAAAATGTCGCTCATGCTATCAATTTTATTACTGATGAGCGAAAGCACTGAAGGTTTCACGCTGTAACAATGATTGCTTCACGAGTTTCACCCCAAACTCTTCATTATTCATTCCGTGGATATGATGTGATTGTTTTCTTCGACCTGATAATTTTGACGTACATTGAAAGCAATTAAATCATAGGAAACAATTGGCAGTGACTTAGCTCGGCTATGCCAGGATATACGTAAGGTTAGCTACAGATGGTTGGACAGACAGACAGATGGACGGGCGGATGGACGGACACGCAAGCCGACAGGCAGATGGACAAATGGGCAGACAGACAGGCACATGGAAGAACGGATGGATGGACAGACAGATGGACGGACAGACAGACGGAGATATGGACGGATAGACGGAGAGATAGACGGACGGACAGATGGACATTCAGACGGATGAATGAACAGAGAGTCTGAGAGGTGGACAGACAGACGGATGGATGAACAGACGGACGGACAGGTGGGCGGACGGACTAGTGAGCTAGCTCACGAGAGTCAAGCGTCAGTTCACTATAGTGACACTTCACTCCAGGGAATTCGAGGCCCCCTACGGCGCGCCAGCAGTCCACCGTGCGGCGTTGTTGCTCCTCGGGCATGCGCAACACCGATAAGCTGCGCAATACTGCTCAACCTCGATCAGTGTAGCTGTGCTACAAAAACACTTGTTTTTTTCAGTTAAATCAGAGCTCTCAACCTTGTAGTTACGAAAGTACGACGAGTAAGTCAACGTAAATATCTTGGAAACAGAGTACACATAAACTGCCAAGGAGCGTGAAACGATGTCCTCATACTTCGTTCACTTTGACCAAGCCAGAAGGCAGTTTTAATGATTCTGCTGGGAGTGTATTGCGACATTAGAGAGAAATACGCCCTCGCAGCTCTAGGGAAAACGGTACCTTGCTTTTAACGAGAAAGACAGAACAGACCCGCCGAGTGGTGAGGAAAAGGCACATGAAATAAAAAGTGAGCAGATGAGAGGAAAGACAAAGATATAAAAGTGGGTGGGGGGGGGGGGGCATGAAGTGCGCACAAAAAAAAAAAAAAACTTGAGGTAAACGTATTCGACAGAAATGTCTTGCTGAAGGAAATTGACTGTCCGGCCAGCCTCGAAGACGGCTGGACATACATTCCTGGGAGAAGACACTGAACGTGTCTTGAAACGTAGCGTCAGCTTTTGAAATTGCAAGCTAAAACCAAATTTGGCTGGAAAGCCTTTTCATTCATAAAATAAATGCCCCCACCTCCTACAAAGGAATCGTGAGGAAATGAAAATGCACTTCTTGCGCAGAGAGAGGGTACCGTTACCGTCAGACACTTGCCATCACCGACTTCTGTTATCACCTTGAGAGGCGCCCAACCTGCCAACGGTCGAGAGCGAGGCGCGAGCGGACGGGAGATTGGGGCACTGGGAGGAGAGAGAGAAACGGCGAGAGAAGGAGAGGAGAAACACTGCACCTACCATCTCCTACACTTTCTCTTTAGGCACTGCGCCATGCTCCTGACCGGGCTGCAGAAATTAGGCGCCTTTCTCCTCATCTAAGCACTACCACCACCCCCATTTTCTCGCACCACATGCTCTGGTTGATAGGAGCGTGGATAAGCGCACACAACCGCAGTTATTGCTATAGAAGAGGGAGTGAGAGCGGAGAGATAACACCTGCCGGAGCGTGGACACTGCCACGGACAGAAATGAATTCACATTTAAAAGTGACGTCATATCCACGAAGTGAATGTTGATGAAGGAGCTTGCTCCGGAGGTTCAATCTGGGAAACCGTGAATCCTCCGCACATCCACTCGAACACCACACAAAGACGTGCCCTATCAGGGGCAGCAAAGAGTTTCCGACGTTAAACCCCAACAATTATTATTATTAATGTTATAGCGCCACAAAACCTGGTCACTTCCGCATAAATCTCTTTCCAGAAGTGACCAGGTTTTGTGGCGCAGACTTCAAACGTCCACAGTGATGACTCCTTTTCTTCTCTCCCTTTTTACTCAAGGCGAAACCTCTCCTCGTTGCGCGCCCCGCCGCGGTGGTCTAGTGGCTAGGGTACTCGGCTGCCGACCCGCAGGTCGCAGGATCGAGTCCCCACTGCTGCGACTGCATTTTGATAAAGGCGGAATCGTTGCAGGCCCGTGTGCTCAGATTCGAGTGCATGTTAAAGAACCCCAGGTGGTCGAAATTTCCGGAGCCCTCCACTACTGCGTCTCTCATAATCATATGGTGGTTTTGGGACGTTAAACCCCACATATCAATCAATCTCCTCATTGCAACTTATGTCCTAGCACCAGAGCCGACTTCCATCACGCATTTCTTAATTGTCTGAACAAACCCAAGCCACCGTGGCAAGGGTCAGAACACCAAGAGCGATGGGAGGCTGTTCTGCACAGCTCGCAACCGGGGTTACAGCTCCGGGCAGTCAGCTGTGCCAGAAGGGTAGCAGAAGCACAGCAATGTCCGGCGGCCACCTAGAGCGGCCCGAGGGGAAGGGAGGCAGGGGAGTATCCACTCCCCCTCCCACACCGCCCCCCCCCTTCAAATGAATCTATCGGGAATCAATAAAGTTGCTTACCTGCCTACCTATAGCGATGACTCGTCGCAGTGCCTACCCCCGTACTTCGCGAAAACTGGTGGATTCGACCCGAAGTCGCAAGCCCCATGCCTTGGAATGGTGCCAACTTTGGGCGTGCCAACGAACGGAGGTCGCGTCGGTGGCGTTGTTGCGTCTCGCGTGTTTGCGTCGGGGCGCGTGTTGTTGCGTCGGGGCGCGTGTTTTGCTGACCTCTCATGCAAGAAGAGATACGCGCACATCGCGTTTCAATATAACCCTGTCATTTGCTCCAGAGGAAGCCCTCAGAGTCTTCCCAACTCCAACTAGACTATCAAGAAGGGTATTCCCTCTCCCACACCCGGCCTTGTGCAGGGCGCAGGCAGTCACCCTAAGACTATTGCAAGCCAGTGCGTATCCTAACCCTGCGGTTCTTCATGCCATCTACCCTGAACGGTATCCAAGTGCGGATTGCCCCGCTTGTGGACTGTTAGCCACATTCAATCATGTGTTGTGGGAATGTGAAGCCATCGGCCCTACCCTCAGCGAGGACAGGTGGGCTGCGCTCTTACGCAGCCCCGAACTTAAGGATCAAATCCTGGCCGTCCAGAGTGCCCGTGAACGGGCCGCCAAGCTCGGCTTGACGGTCCCAACGTGGGATTAGCCGGGTGGCGTGGGGTCTCCCCTGCGTCTTCTCAGGACAAAAATAAAGTTTTAATCAATCAATCAGACTATTCTAGGTGGCGTTGGTGCATCTGCGAACCTAAGGTCTCTAGATCTACAGACCTTATGCGTACCTTCCCGCCTTATAGACGAACGCATTCGCTTCGTACTACTGACTGCGCTGAGAAGAATATCTCTTGTCATTGCCTTTCGCTTTTTCTTCCTCTTGTCTCTTCATCCTATCATGTTTACTCCCCCCTCTCCCCATCCCTAAAGTCCCAGAGCCGTGACTGCGCAATGGGAGGCAGAAAATAGCGTCCTTTTAAATGCAAAGCATTTCTTAGCAAACTTCAGCGAGTTTGACATTATCTATCTATCTATCTATCTATCTATCTATCTATCTATCTATCTATCTTCTATCTATCTATCTATCTATCTATCTATCTATCTATCTATCTATCTATCTTATCTATCTATCTATCTAGCTATCTATCTATCTATCTATCTATCTATCTATCTATCTATCTATCTATCTATCTATCTATCTATCTATCTATCTATCTATCTATCTATCTATCTATCTCTATCTATCTATCTATCTATCTATCTATCTATCTATCTATCTATCTATCTATCTATCTATCTATCTATCTAGCCACCTACGACTTTTAGCTCTCCTGCAGCCGTTTCGATAATGGTATGATGCCGAAACTGGTATGGAATAACATTATGCCAGTCTGACGAGCATATGTTACTATATAATCATAACATGAAAATCATGAAGTGTATGTCACGAATTTCAAGATTTAAATTTCATGTTCTTGCTGCTCTTGCGGTGGTTTCGTTGGCATGGCATAGTGCAAAACTGGTATGGTATGACATGACTGCATAACGAACATGAGTGATGGACCCTAACGTGGAAATCATGACATGCATGTCATGTAAGTCATGACTACACGCTACGCTCGTGGTTGTTTCGCTAGCTTCACATACACCAAATTCGGTTTACGTGACGTGAATGGAAGATGAAGGTATATGACCGGTGCAAATATGATGATCATCACATGCTCGTCAAGTAAGGACATGACCTTGAGCCATGCTCCTGACGCGCTCGCGGTCGTTTCGCTAGCTCCACATATACCTGATTTGGTATTACGTGACGCGAATGGACGACGAGAACAAATGTCAGGTACAAACATTATAATCATGATATTGAAGTCATGTACGGTATAGCTCAATAAAACTTGTTTTCGGGCTAGTTGGTTATCCGTCATGTTGTAAGATATTTAGCGCAACCTCGACTTTCATAAACACTCACACAATCACTCACACAACCGCCCGAGTAAGCTGTGTGTGATACTCGGGTGGTTGTGTGAGTGATTGTGTGAGTGTTTGCGAAAGTCGAGGTTGCGCTAAATATCTTACAATATGTACGGTATAATTTACGCCCGCCTCGGAAAGTTGTGCTTATTTTAATGTAACAATTCAACCTTCCTCATTCGTGCTCCGCATATCACCAATTCCCACAATACGTGAGGACCACCAGGAGGTGCCAAGCTGTGAAGACATGTTCACACTGCGCTCCGCTTTCCTGAAGCTTTTCTAAGAGCAATTTCGCGCAAACTTATCTAACAATCTTATAGTCTGCTTTGTGAAGTTCTCCTGATTCCACGGATACCCAAAGCTTGGGCCAGGATCAACTTTACGAGAAGAAACCATCGCAGGCAGATTGGATGACCTTGTTGAGACGCTCACCTTAACGACCACGGCCGGCGTCGCGCGTCCCGGAAGGTACTTCGACGTGCGGAACACGACGGTGTTGTGTGTTTGTGGGAGCACGGACTAGCAGATAGTGAACTTTGGACACTTGCTTTGCTGCCACGGGACAGAGATCGAAGGTGAGCGATGTTTACCTCACTTTTTTGACCTGTTTTGTGACACGACAAAATGCCGGCGGGAAAGCTCTGTCAGCCTAAGCGCTCCGACTAGCTTGGCAGGAGCGGCGGTCACTTTTCCTTTGTTCTGCCAAGCATGGCTGGCCGGGGCTGATCACCTTTTCTCGCCATATGGAAGTTGACGAAACTTATCCCGGCCCTTCTCGGGCACCGGAATCACTCACCGCTGACACGGACGCGAGTGGCGTCTTGTCTCGGCAGGCAAAGGATGACGAACCAGCCTCTGTTGACGCGACTCTCGGAAACGAGACTGGCGACGCGACTTGTTCAGAACGCCATGGATGGACTGAGGATGCCTGGCATACCGTTTTATCGCGCAGGCAAAAAAAAACAGTTAAAAAAGCAGCGATCCCTGATGGAGAAGGCTGTGAAAGGGAACGAGAAATTTGAAAGCGATCCGCCCGCCGAAAAACAAAAACGTGAAGCCACGCAGGGTTTCAGACGGAGAAAGCGACGCGGCCCGCCTCCGCTACCGAAAGAGGACATCAAGATTATTCTGAGGCCGCATAAGGGTCTCTGGGTTAAAAACATATTGGGACTGGAACTCTCCAGGGCTGTGATAGATGCCTGCCAACGAAGTTTCAATGGCAATGACTTTCTGTTGCGGGTTCACCCAGGATCGAACATTGTAATCCTATCTACGCCAAGCATGAAGGTAGCGAGTAGGCTGCGAGGTATCAGTCAACTTAAGATCAGGGGACAAATTCACGCTTTCAATGCATACGTGGCCGACCGCGAAGGCGTCTTGCGGGGAATTGTACATGGAATACCGGCCGGGACTTCGCAAGATGAACTAATGGAGAACCTACGTGTTCGGACTCAAGGGGTGAATATTGAGAGAGCAAGAATGTTGGGCTCGTCTAAAACGGCGGTTATCACATTCACGGGCAATGTGCTACCGAGGAGCGTATACATAATGGGTGCCGAGTTAATATGCTACCCATACAAGCCAACAGTACAGGTGTGCAAGATATGCCTCCAAACCGGACACCGTACGGACGTCTGTCCAACTCCAAATGTCAATGTATGCCTCAAGTGCGGGGCAAGGGAACCAATGCAAGGACACGACTGCATCCACAAGTGTGTCATCTGTGACGGTGAACACCCCACAGGAGATAGTCTGTGCAAGAAAAAGCTTAAGAACGTCGCTCCTCCCAAGAAATTGAGGACAGATCAGCCAAAATACTGGGTTAGCCAACCTGAATATACCGGCGATGCCAAGTCGTCAGAAGAATTCCCTCCACTAAGGATGAACATGCCTCGATGGTTCAGCTCGGACCGGATGGAACAGCGCCAGTCAAGGTCACGTTCACGATCCCGATCAAGATCCCAGTCAAGGTCGCGATCGAGATCTCGTTCAAGGAGGGACAGACATCACACTAACACGGCACCACCGGCCCCTGGGAAACCCTGCTTAAAGAACCAACGAAAGCATCACGGACCTCCGGCCGAGATGGGTTCCTGCGAGGAATCACAAGACGCCCTAGCCGCCGGCCGGACAAACATAAATCAGGTGAGCTTTGCGGGGTCAGTGTTTTCCAATGCTCCTATAACAGAAAATCCACAATACAAGAAAATATTGCAAGAAAATAAGAGATTGGCCCAAGAGGTCAAACAGCTAAAAAAAAAACAAATGGCCGAAAAGCGAAATAACTTACAGGCAGCAATATCTTCATTAGAGAGACGGCTAGAGGCTAAACTACGACCACAAAACCCGACAGGAATAGCTGGAGGATGTAGTCGGAAAACGACATATCAACAGTCGATAAAACCTACCCTTTCGGGGGGCAGCACGGCGTCGGCTGAAGTTGAGGAAGGGTTGGTGTACGCAGGTACAAGCACCCCTACCCCAAGCACGACAGTAAAAAACCACGACCAAATAACGCAGCAAATACAGGCACAGTTAGACAAAAACAGGGAAGGTATAGCTTACATTAATAAACTGCTAGTCGATTTCATGAATGAGATAAAATCTTTCGTCTGCGAGGAATTAAAAACTCAAAGGCAGTACGTGAATGACGCTGTTAGCTGCTTGCAAAGGGCGATAAACAAGCGCTCACGCTCGACCTCCGCTAAAAATAGCAAACAATCTAATGGGAGTCGCGACGTCGCGGAAGCACCCATGCATCATGGCCAAAAATAACCAGAGAAGTGTGGAACAATTAGAGATCTGGCAGTGGAATTGCCGCACTTTTCACAAACGGGCCGCAGCACTCCAGAGTTATATCAATGTGGCACCAATTAAACCCGACGTTATATGCTTGCAAGAAATTGGTGCCAGAATAGTAAAGCTTCAGGGTTATTATATTTTTCAGAACCCAAAATTATCCCCGCGTAGCGACGATGGCGAGCAAGATGATTGCGGCAACAGATGAGTACATAGGAACACTACAGATCAATCACCAAATTATCAGTTTATTCCCCCAAAAGAGAGGCAAAGCGAAGACTATAATAGTGAACCTATACAGTCCTCCAAAAGACAAAGGCGAAGACTTCAATGAGCTCCTTGCTGAGACGGTTAAAATCGCAGGCAACAAGGACCGCCTATTGGTTTTTGGGTGATTTTAACGCACCCAGCACCACATGGGGTTACCCAAAAGACTCGCCGAAGGGAACGCGTCTCGAACATGCTGCGTCTAGGCTGGGCCTGAGTTTAATAACTCTCCCAATTGCGCCCACGAGAGTGGGCAACAGCGTATGTAGAGACACGTTCCCGGACCTCACTTTCATTTTCAACCTCAAAGACGCATCCTGGACAAACCCGGAGGAAAATCTAGGAAGCGACCATTACATTATAAGCGTCTCCATATCGACACCCAAAATGCGTAGATTGATAGGCGACGTGGCGATCACAGATTGGACTGAGTTTAGGAAACGAGATCCTCCAGCCGACTCTGTACCGAACTCAATAGAGGCATGGTCGGAGTACATAAAGTCGGTACATGCCATCACTACGAAGAAAAATAGCCAGAACCGTAGAGACGCCAGCAGTAGACAGCCGTCTGCTACACCTATGGGAGAGCAGGCGCAGCCTACTAAAGCGTTGGAAACGTCAACGCCTGAATAGGACACTACTGCGTATAGGATCGCTGCTCTTGCAGAGGAAGCAAACGACTATGCCAGCAAATTGGCTACCGAGGGATGGGTCAAGTTCTGCAGTTCGCTTCAGAACACACTGAGCACCGCGAAAACTTGGTCCATCCTAAGAAATATTCTTGATCCAGACAAGTCCAAATCCACGACAAGCAGAACACTGCAGAAAATCGCAGAAACATTTCCGGGCACGGACGACGATCTCGTGAAAGCGCTCAAGGAGAGATATATTGGCGATAGTCTACCAAGTAACTCGGCTAATCACATGAGTTACAGTGGAGCTAGAAATGAGAAACTAGACGAGCCGATAACAAAGGAGGAGGTCTTTGCGGCAGCTCAGGCAGCCAAGAGGAACCCAGCCCCCGGTGAAGACCAAATTACGAATGCTATGATAAGAAACCTTAGCGACAAAGCCATCGAAGGCATGACAAAACAATTCAATGAAAACTACTGGCTCAAAGGAAAGGTCCCTGCAGAATGGAAAACCGCCAAAATTATAACCATTCCGAAACCCGAAAAAAAAGCCCTCCCTGCAGGCGCTCAGACCTATATCACTTACGTCATGTACGGGGAAGCTTTTCGAACGGGTCGTTCAAACTAGACTTCAGAATTTCATAGAGGACTGGGGGCTGTTTCCGGCCACCATGCTGGGCTTCCGCAGTGGTCTCTTAACACAGGACGCTTTCCTCCTGATACAAGAAGAGGTACTCAAGGGTGTTCCCAAAGGTGGAGAGCATTTGCTGCTTGCTCTAGACTTAAAGGGAGCTTTTGACAATATCTCTCATGAAGCTATACTCTCAGAGCTAAATATTATTGGTTGCGGGGAAAAGATATATAACTATATAAAAGATTTTCTCACCGATCGGGAGGCGACAATTGGTATCTCAAGCGTTAGGTCTGAGCCATTCCGAATGCCAAACAAGGGAACGCCTCAAGGAGCCATAATATCTCCTCTGTTGTTTAATATCGCCATGCGTCGACTCGCTCGGGCCTTGGATTGTGTACCCCAGCTAGGTTATACCCTCTATGCCGACGACATTACTTTGTGGGCCATACGGGGGTCCCTGGCCAGCAAAGAGCAGACTCTGCAAGAGGCGGCACTGGCTGTCAAAGCTTTGCCAGAACCAGTGGTCTCAGCTGCGCACACGAAAAATCGGAGGTGATCAGAATACACAGCAAACGTTACAAAAGTAACGGAAGAATAGAAATTGAAATCGAAAAGCAGAAAATTAAAGAAGTCACCGTCACCCGGATCCTGGGTTTCTGGGTTCAAAGCAACGGTAGGGCAAATCACACTATCGGTCTTCTTAAATCAGCAGCTAAACAAGTGGCTAGGATGATTCAGAGGATCACCTTCCACAAAAAAGGCATGAAAGAAAGTGATACTGTCCGATTAGTGCAGGCGCTCGTAATAAGCAGATTGACATACAGCTTGCCTTTCCACACGCTGAACAAGAGCGAGGAAGAGCAAGTAGATTCTATCATCAGAGGGGCTTACAAGGCAGCATTAGGCTTACCGATAAGCACTCCGACACAGAGGCTTCTCGAGATCGGCCTGCATAACACGTACGCTGAACTGAAAGCAGCAACATTGATCTCTCAGAGCAACCGCCTCAGCCAGACGAAGTCGGGAAGAGAGATACTGACGAGGTCGGGTATAACACCCCAACCCCAAAACTTGGACGAGGAGCTGGTGGACGTACCAGACCCAGTCCGATGACATATTTCGATCGCCCCTATCCCCAGGAACATGACCAAGGAGCGGCATCATGAAAGGCGAGAGGAGCGTGTAAAATGGATCAGAAAATTAGTTAGAGGCAATGAGAACGTGCTATACGTTGACGCTTCCAGGTATAACTGGAAGCGCTGCGTCGTCACCATGGTAAGCAGTGACACGAGAAGCATGGCGTCCAGCGCATCACTGTACACTACATCGATCACCAAGGCCGAGTGTTTCGCCATCGCATTGGCGATTAAAAGTCGAGAGTGCAGCGACGGCCAGACGTACATCACCATGCTCTCAGATTCGCAAGAGGCGTGCCGGCTATTCACGAAAGGCCGCCTCCCATTAAACATTTGCAAATTTTTAGGCGGCGAATTGAGCAACACTTATAGGTTAGTCTGGTGCCCTGGACATGCAGGCCTAGAGGGTAACGAGAGGGCGGACGCTCTAGCTCGAGGGCTCACGAACCGAGCGGAGCAGCAGCCTTTCTCGCTGTTACCACCACCCAGCAACGACGGCTTTCGCGAGGAGGAGGAAAACGACCCAGCTTGGATGGCTCCGCGAGACCTTCTTGCTCACCAGCGATACACGCGTCAGAAATATGGCGCCCCCCACAAATCTCTTAAAGGGGTAGACGCCATAGACCTCCGTAAAATTCAAACGGGAGTTTATCCAAATTTATTACGACTGCACAAAATTCATCCAACTTTGTATGGGCGCGATTGTCCGTGGTGTCGCGACTCGCCACCAACCCTTTACCATATCTCGTGGAGTTGTGCTAAACGGCCAAATGAACTTGATCGCTTACAGCGTATGTATAGAATAGAAAACTCTTTGGAGCAATGGGAGGCACTCCTTGCTAGCTCGGACCCGGAGGTGCGACTAGCACTCCTGAACCACGTCCGGCAGGCGGCGCAAGCCAGTGGAGCCTTGGACATGGGGCCCCACCCATCTAGTTCCTAAACCCCTTCTTTTTCAACCCAATAAAGTTATTTTTCACTCTATCTCTCTCTCTCCACAATACGTGAGATCTACGCTTTTTTTCATCTCTTCCACTTTCATAAAATTCTCTCTATCGCTCTCCAGGGCACCGGCATGTGCTGCCCACGGGAGGCGCTTCTCATCAATGCCGTCGCTACGCACTAGCCTTGTTGCGGTCATCTATACTGTGGCCGCGCCGCAGGAACGTTGGTTAAAGGTGATAGTCTTTCTTGGGGACCTTCGACGGAAAAATTTTGGTCTGTCTGTCTGTCTGTACATTTGTCTGTTTGTCCACCCTAGCGATGCCTCAAACGGCACCAAACGGCCTACCCCAATCGCAGCGCCCACCAATATTGCTCAAGGTTTAGCGTTTATAGTGGTGAAATTGTCAATTAAAAAGCAAATATTGCGCTATCTGAGGCGCAATAACCACATGTCAATGTTTTGTATGCCTGCCTTTATACAAGAAGAGACAGACACAAGTAACTCTAAGGACTGTAGCGTTTAAAGCGCTGCGCTGACAGTGCAACGCGATGCTCAAGATGGTGTTTCCAACGCTTTACTACGACGTGACGGTGGTGGCACCTGCCCGTCGCTTTGGATTCTACACGTTATCACCTCTGTGACTGGCGCGCATCCTTCTCCGCGGTCGCGCACGCCTTTGTTTTCGAAGATAACTGCCAGATGGCACTCATGTATAACGTGCCTAGATGCGCTAGTTCGCCTCCGTTACACGCTTGAGGCACTATAACGCAGCGTCTTCAGAATACCATTCACTGATTTTCTTGCGCAGAACATCAAATGAACGTTTTGTTCACTCTCTCCAGGCGCAAGACTATCGTCTTTCGACGACATTTACAGGGTAACATGCATATTCGGGCAAATTTAGCAAGCGCAGGTTTACTGCAAATAATATTGCTCTTAAAAATGCTAGCCTTGCTTCGTAAAGCATTCGAATACTTTGCTATTTGATTCATTGATTCGCCCTTTTGGCAGGAATGTGACTTATTTGTTGTTTATTTCCCCATGAGTGCGCTTGAGCTCGGCAGGAGGACTATAACGGCATATGTGTAAGTAGAAATAAACAACGTAGGGAGAAGAAAGGAAACGCTTACCGGTGACTTGATGTGCAAGAAGAACAAGTACGAGGAATCACTTTCATTGTCAACTGGAATGAACCCGGAATAAGCTTCCAGCTTGTCGCAAGGTGCCGGCAAACACACGCGGCTGCTTTGTTTAATCTCGTTCAGTCTTTCTGGCCTTACATTGTCACTCGTCGCTCGTAACACAAAATCGTCCATGTTCACTCTAAAGGAGGTCAGAATAAAATGAAATTAACTTTGTGCACTAATTATTGAGTTTCTATGTCCCACCGAAAAAAACATATTATGATCACAGGGGGACGTCGTTGTGAAGGGCTGCGTGAACATGAACCACCTAGGGTTTTTCAACGTACACGCACATCTTAGCACATGGTCTTTTATAGCATTTCCTCCTCACTGAAATGCAGCTGCCGCAGCAGGAAATAAATTTGTCGTGTTCTTTATTTTGTATTAAAAATTGTTTTGAATCTGTAAAAGGCCTATTTTACTCTTTACCTTGACAGTAATGGTTTTGTTGTGTTGTATGTAGATCTCTAAATTATTCATTCAGGGCTAAAATAAATCAATGTTTTTTTTAAATATACCATGGTGACTAACGGAACAGGAATTAAGGCTTCAGATATAGAACAATACTGATAGAATTGCTGCTGAACTGGTGTGACTATAAATTCTGATTCATTCATTCACAAAACTTTATTTGTGTTCTGAAGCACGATCTTTTCAGACCGAGGCGGGCCGCGTACACGTCGGTAACGTTAAGCCGAGCCTTGTGGCGTCATCGTGGACCTTCTGGACTGCTTCGACTAAAAAAACACACATATACAGGCGTAATGTATGGGGAAAACTCACGCTGTGAGGTGTCATACTGTGTGGCAGAATCGAAGAATCGCGGTGGTTGATACACCATGTGACCGGTGTGACACCCACCAGTTTATTTATTTATTTATTTATTTAGTTATTTATTTATTTATTTATTTATGATACCTTACAAGCTCAATGAGAGCATTGAGTAAGGGGGGTACAAACTTCAAAGATTAATAGGACGGTCATCAATAACATGGAATACACAGAAAATAACACAACATTGTGACAAAGCGTGCCTAGTCATTGACACTCAAACAAATGTAATACGCGAGTGTTTACAATATGCAGAAAGCTTGAATAACAAGAAATTAAAGGTACATGAACGAAACACAATAAAGAAATTTGGAAGACGTAGGTATAGAATTCAAGTGAGCAGCAACGGTGGTGCAACTGAGCGACAAAAACTGGGAGAATAACAAGAACTAGGAGAACAATGGCAATAACAAAAAAAAAAAGAAACCAAAGAGAAATCGGAAGGCCGAGGTGTACAACATACACGCGCATTTTCCAAACACACATACTGCTAGCCGTACGAAGGCGTTTACCAATATAAATTGCAAGACAACGGTGGGTACAGCAAAAACTAAAGAGAACCAAAGAGAAGTGTGAAACTAGGTAAGTGGCACAGCTGCAGCTACAAACATCAGTGAAGTTAGAGCGATTAGTGCGATGAAAAATGATTACACACATGTTCGCGAAAAGAATCTGGATCGGTGATGGAGGCGATGCAGTCGGGAAGATCGTTCCATAGTGATATGGCCTTAGGAAGCACTGATAAGTTGAATGCCTTCGTTTTGCCGTAAATGCGAGTGAAACTAAGGTGATTGTGCAGGCGTCTGGACATGCGCAAAGGTGCTGTTAGGGGTAGCGTAGAACGTCTTGTGCTGTGAATATATTTATGCAGCAAACATAACAGTGCAACAGAGCGACGAACGTGCCATGGAGAAATAGAATGTTCTTAATTTAATGTTGTTACGCTGCAATGAGTGCTATAATTGCGAGATATAAACCGGGCTGCTCTGTTTTGTATGGACTCCAGCATTGTGGTTAGATAATCTTGGAAAGGGGACCAGACTGAAGATGCAAATTCCAGCTGGGGGCGTACACAAGTGAAATAGGCCAGTTTACGGATGCTTGTTGGAGACTTTCGCAGATTACGACGGAGATAACCTACTGTTTTTGAGGCTTTCGCGCAAATAACACTAATGTGTGCCGTCCATGAAAGATTGGGTGTTAGAATGACGCCTAAGTATTTGTAAGAAGAGCACTGCACTATTGTATCATTTTTAATAGAGTAGGAATAATTGGAGTTTTTGTGTTTACGACTGAAGGTCATAGCACGGCACTTGCGAAGCCATTGTGAAGAGGTGAACCGTAATTAATGGTCATAATCAGTCACTGCATTGAGAAAGCGTGCAGCTTGGTGGGTGTGCGTCTTCCCTTATGGATGCATAGTGGCACTTAGCTATTAAATGCGAAGCATTTCTTAGCAAACTTCACCAACTTTGAGCCTGCCTATCTATCTATCTATCTATCTATCTATCTATCTATCTATCTATCTATCTATCTATCTATCTATCTATCTATCTATCTATCTATCTATCTATCTATCTATCTATCTATCTATCTATCTATCTATCTATCTATCTATCTATCTATCTATCTATCTATCTATCTATCTATCTATCTATCTATCTATCTATCTATCTATCTATCTATCTATCTATCTATCTATCTATCTATCTATCTATCTATCTATCTATCTATCGATCTATCTATCTATCTATCTATCTATCTATCTATCTATCTATCTATCTATCTATCTTATCTATCTATCATCTATCTATCATCTATCATCTATCTATCATCTATCATCTATCTATCTATCATCTATCTATCTATCATCTATCTATCATCTATCTATCTATCAGCTATCTATCTATCATCTATCTATCTATCATATATCTATCTATCATCTATCTATCATCTATCATCTATCTATCATCTATCATCTATCATCTATCTATCTATCATCTATCTATCATCTATCTATCTATCATCTATCTATCTATCATCTATCTATCATCTATATATCATCTATCTATCATCTATCTATCTATCATCTATCTATCATCTATCTATCTATCATCTATCTATCATCTATCTATCTATATCTATCTATCTATCATCTATCTATCTATCATCTATCTATCATCTATCTATCTATCTATCTATCTATCATCTATCTATCATCTGTCTATCATCTATCTATCATCTATCTATCTGTCTATCTATCTATCTATCTATCTATCTATCTATCTATCTATCTATCTATCTATCTATCTATCTATCTATCTATCTATCTATCTATCTATCTATCTATCTATCTATCTATCTATCTATCTATCTCTCTGTCTGTCTGTCTGTCTGTCTGTCTGTCTGTCTGTCTGTCTGTCTGTCCACCTATGACTTTTAGCTCTCCTGGCCGTTTCGATAATGGTATCGATACCGAAATTGGTATGGAATAACATTATGATGGTCTGACGAGCATAAGTGACTATATAGTCACCAGATGAAAATCGTGAAATGTATGTCACAAATGTCATAATTTACATTTTATGGTCTTGCTGCTTTTGTATTAGTTTCGTTGGCATGGCATATTGCAAAACTGGTATGGTATGACATGACTGCATGGCGAATATAGGTGATGGGTCCTGACATGGAAATCATGACATGCGTGCATGTACGAACATGACTACATGTCATGCTCATGGTGTGCTGGTTTCGCTAGCTTCACATACATCAAATTTGGTATTACGTGACGTTAATGGAAGATGAATGACCGGTGCGAACATGATGATCATCACATGCTCGTCAAGTACGAACATCACTACAAGCTATGCTCATGACGCGTTCGTGGTCGTTTCGCTCGCTTCACATATACCGAGTTTGGTAATACGGGACGTGATTGGATGACGAATGTATATGACCTGTGTATGAGAAGTGCAACAGTGACGCCGTCTCAAGCTGTTACGCCCCACTCAACGAAGGGTTGATCGCAAAGATACCGTCGAGTTCTTCGTAACCTGGCCACAGAAACTGCCTGGCCCACCTGCAGGACAGCGTCGTGCTTTTTGTTTCCGACCGGCCACCGATTCCAGTGGCAGGTTGAGTGGCCCTTGTTAAGTTTGGGCAGACGCCATTGTGCGTAAGCCGGTCTACTGGGGAGGCTCTCAATCCCTTCGGTGCCTAGATGCCAGACGCTGTCGGAAGATTTGAGCAATTACCCAGACAATGTGGCAAGCAAAGGCGAGTTCCAGACTTTCAAATGCGGACCCTTTCGTCGTTTCTTCGAGTAGAAGCGGTGACTGATGCCCTCGGCGACTCATCTGGCGGTGGGGAAGCTATTGTCACCGGCGCCAAAGCTGACAGGGGAGCGGCGCTCTTTTAATCCTCAATCACGTAGCCGACCGGCCGGCTGCCTATGCCTGCCAGGCATTGTCCCTGCTAGCCAGCGAATGAGACGTCGTGTCGCCACGACATCGTAAACAGTTCCAGAGAGGACCACAAAGACAGCCTCTTCCTTGGAAGAGACCGTGGCGGCCGCCGCAAATCGCCCCGCTAATTAAGCGAACAAATCGGCGGGCCCTTTGATGTATGCTGTCAGGATCGTGGGACCTCTCGACTAGCGGCACACACACGACGAGGAAGAGCCCTGCTGGCGCCACCTTGCAGTGCAGTGTTCACGACTCAATATTGGACGTTCACGTGGACCGTGCATGCTCGTCCCCCTCACCTGCTGTGCGTGTGTGATTAATGTTCCACTCGGAGAGGAGGAGCCCGACAGGGCTTAAAACGACGCCGCAGAGTTCTGGACGTCGCTCTGAACTACGTAACAATTCAACCACCATGCTCGTGGTTTGTGAAACCACTAACCCTTCTTTTCTGTATATATGTGTATATAGTGCCATAAACCTGTTTGTTTTTCGTATCCTCTTCTTGTCAGCGTTCGTTTCTTCCACCCAGTTACACCACGCTACCACAAGAAACCTGGTAGACCCCCATTCGCAACAACTGGTGGCAGCGGTGGGATGCCATCTTCAGCGACCTTCCTTCCGACCCGGAACACCCTGCTCTCAGTGCCCTGCCCCTCTACTCCTGTTCTCTCAATGGAATTCGCCACAAGACGAACTGCCTGGTCAAACGTAACAACATATACCAAGTTTGGTAATACGTGACGCAAACTGACGCCGAAGACAAATGACACGTCCAAACATGATAATCATGCATGCAAGTCATGTAAAGCAAGAATACATGCTACGCTCATAGTGCGCCAGCGGTCGTTTCGCTAGCTTCACATATACCAAATTTGGTGTTACGTGACGTCCATGGACGAGGAAGGTATATGACTAGTGCAAACTTGATAGTCTTGGCATGCGTCTCATGTAAGAACTTGACAACATACCGCGCTCACGACTCCCTCGTGACCGTTTCTCTAGCTTCACATCTACCAAATTTGGTATTACGTGACGTGAATGGTTGAGGTTGTTGGGACCGACCTTTGCTGGCACCGGAGAGCCGGGATGGAGATGTCGAGGCAGGAGGAAGCTGGCCTTAGCAAAGGGCTTATTTACGTTATGTACAAGGTGAACTCTCGCACATGGGGAGTTCTCGTCGAATGAGCCGGGTGGCTCATTATAAAGGGTGCGTTTTCCCCAGGTCCCTAGATCGGGGAACGCGTGCAGATTGCACTGTTAAATCACCTGTCATACACAACTTGCGAGGGTGACGCGCATACACGGCCGAGTAAATTTCCCCTATTGGGGCGTGGTCACTGCATTACAAAGCGGCACCAACGTGGCTCTTCGATGTCGTGTGTGTGCCGCTGGGCGAGGGGTCCCAAGCTCATGACAGCATGCATCAAAAGGGCAACCGCAGTAGCTCAAAAGGCTGCCCCAAACTGCTCGCTCAATCAGCGCGGCGATTTGCTGCTGCCGGCACTGTCCTCTCCATGGAAGATGTTGCTACCGCGTAAGCACTTGTCGTCGTCTCGTGAAACGGCTTACGGCGTCGTGGTGGCACCACGCCTCAACTCCCTGCTAGTAAAGACAATACATGGCGTACATATAGGCTGCCAGCCGTTCGGCGACTTGTTTGCAGATCAAAAGAACGCCGCTCCCTTGTAAGCCCAGGAACCGGTCGCAACAACGTCTGAACATGATAATATTGATATGCCTGTCATGTAAAACAGGACTGCACGCTAGCCCATACCACTCTCGAGGCTGTTTCGCTAGCTCCACATATACAAAATTCGGTATCGCGGGACGTGAATAGACGATGAAGGTAAATCAAACGTCCAAACTTGATAATCATAATATGCGTGTCATGTAAAACATGACTGCATGCTATGCTCATAGCGTGCTCGCGGCCGTTTCACTAGCTCCACATATACCAAACATGGCATCACGTGTTGCGAATGAACAAAGAAGGTAAATGACACGTCCAAACATGATAATATTCTTATGTGTGTCACGTAAAACATGACTATAGGTGCTACGCTCATAGCGCACTTGCTGCCGTTTCGCTAGCTCCACATATACCAAATTCGGTATCACGTAATGTGAATAATAGAAAACGAAGGTAAATGACACATTCAAACATGATAATCATGACATGGAAGTCATGTACGGCATAATTTACGTCCACCTCGTAACGTTGTGCTAATTTTAAAGAGACCTATCAGTCTTCCTTATTGTTGATTCGTATATCATCGATTCCCACTGTACGTGGGATCTGCCAAATTTTTCGAGAAAAAAAATGTTGATCTTATGGGATAGTTGACCCTAGAACATAACAAGAATTATGACGTAGTACACACGCAAGTCTTCTTGCATAGGGCCACCCAGGAGAGTTCACAATGGCTGTCAAGCCTCAGACGTTCCTTTCTTTGTGGCGTGATTGAGGCGTCCGGCATGGAGAATGTGAATGAGCATTGCGTTGCGAGCGGTGTCCGATTAAGTATCTCGTTACATTCTCTATTGCGAACATTCAGTGTCCTGCAACGTTCTTTCTTTTTTTTTAGTAAAGGCAGCAATAACTTTTCTTAGCAGTGTTGTCATTCACACCATGCTCACTCTCCCCGTAACTAAAGGGTGAAAATGAAGATTGTGGGCAAAAAAGAGAAGGGAAATAAGGAGACATTGAGGATAACACCGAGGGGGCGATAACGAGGGCATCGTTGTTCTACAGTGAGGAAAGATTAAAAAAAATGTGGCATTCATTGTCCGAAGATTTATGATCAGTTCAGCTATGCCTCCATGTTTGCATTGAATTTTCTTCTCTCCATAGAAGGTTGCTACTCTGGTGTCAAGAAAATGTGTTGCAGGTCCCTATTGAAAAACCTTAATTCAGGTAACTGTCCGTACAGTTGGAGTTTACACTTTCATGAGCTCTTTCTTAACTACATTATAATTATCCTACATTTAGAGGTTTGTCTTTGTGCCCCAGCAATATCGACCAGTTGCTTTGCATCGTTTCCTAACTTTCTAACACAGCCCGCATGATATTTCGCAATTACATACGACACTCGCGCTACCAGCGTCCGTCGTGGCTATAATCATTCTTGACTGCAAAATACCAACGACTGAGTATAAATTCAACGGAATAGAACAAGACGATCATTACTACTGTGGGACAGAAACGCGCCCCAAGTAGTGTTAGCAGTTTTGTTAAATGTACAAGCATTCATTGTGACGGTCCAGCGACCACAGAAGGCAAGGAAACAGTGTAGGAGACAACTGAGCTGCTAGTTTGTCCCCTATACGCCGTGCCCTTGTCTTTCGTGTGCGCAGAAATTTCATCATACATAGTCCCAAGCTCGAGTAATTTTCAGTTCTATTTGGTACGAATTCATAGCTTACAAATTTTTGAGGTAGAGGCATGGATCTCGTGTTGGATTCCCGTCGCATCTGCACAAAATGTAAACGCTAATAAACAACGCGTTGGCTGTCCGTATTCGCCAGCTGTCCATAACTGAAAACATCGAAGATAAACGATGACAATCAAGTCATGTTTTTTTTTTGCACTCTCTACGTCAATAAATGTTTTTATACGCTACTTTCTTTTCCTTAAGGTTACCAGAAATTCTATGTTTGTTTATTGAAGTCATTCCTGTCACAATGTAGCCCAGGCTTGTACTAACGGCCCCGAACTCTTATCAGAAAAGTACAAGACTCCGATTCTTCTCAAAAGCGCAAAGCTCCGAGCACCGTTGTATAGCAGAAATATGTTATATTCCACGAAGCACTTTCAAACATATTTTTCAAACTTTAGTAGGTAAATTACGGCCTTTTAGTGCCACTATACGTTCTTTCAGCAGTGATCGAATTTTGATCAAAATGACGATTCAGCAGCCTTAGAAAAACTTGAAGGGTCAGTGGTGGGACCAGAATATCTTAAATCGTTTGACCATCTCAGGATAACTACAATGACTAGAACGATGGAGGCGGAAATGTTGTAGGCCAGTGTGCTCAGATTTGGGTGCACGTTAAAGAACCCCAGGTGGTCGAAATTTCCGGAGCCTTCCACTACGGCGTCTCTCATAATCATATGGTGGTTTTGGGACGTTAAGCCCCACATATCAATCATCCAATCAATCATTACAATGACTAGAATCAAGTATTATTTCCGATTGGAATTACATGTCTATACTTTACGACTCGACAGCGCTGCGCGAGCGTTAAGAAAATGCGCTAATCGTCTCAACGTACGACCTTGAAGAAGGTGATCTCCAGTTCTTGAGGAAAGTGTCGTCGTTTTGCACGTCGGGCCACATGTTTGAATGAGCTTGCTAGCTTACGTGACATTCCTCAGGCACTTTTACTCGTCCTTCCTCATGAGGCATGGGCATGTAGCCCAATGCACTACCGTAGTTGCAAAATAGGGCCTCAGCACAATGGAGACCCACAGTTCACATCTTAATATTCACATCTTCGTTCAGTTTAAAGAGCGTACGTAAGCGCTTCACTGACGTCACGCACACGTGCTCACCTGTGGGGGATGTTGTCATACAAATCGCCCGAATGTCCGCTCATTTGGAAACTGCTAAGCTGGAAAAGAACCGATACCCGCTTCATAATTGGTTGCATTACCCCACGCTTAACAACCGTAATTAAAAATAATAAAACATCACGAATAGCGTGTTAAGCTGCGTGCACGCCTCTATGTCACGGGAAGAAAAAGGGGGACGACTCATATATAAGAAATTGAGGACACGTGCTTTAGTCAACGCGGCATACTTATACCGCTAATAAGGACACGAGAACGAGGGAGGGCGAAAGCAAGAAATTACCGGGTTTTGAAGGCACGTTTAAACTGCGCGAAGACAATGCGTTAAAAAGACAGAACACGCACACAAAGCGCAGAGTGCGTGCTCTATGTTGCTGACGCACTGTCTTCTTAGCGCAGTTTAAGCATGTCTTCGAGTCGAGATCGATGAAGCTCGAGTACTATTAACTACGCTAGGCTTTTTCAACAGTACCATTTACTTACACCTTACAGCTTGCACTGCACCATTCTTAAGTTCATGTATTTATCCCTGTTATAGAGTTGTTGTTGTGAGCACTAGCTTTAAAGTGCTCTGCTTTGAAACAACGTCGTTAGAAATTGTTTTTTGTACATATTGTAATGAAGTAATGAATCTGAATAACGGACGCTCTGCTGGCAATGAAGAGGACGACGATGATTGGTGGCTGCAGTAGTAGCTCGCGCACGCCGTTCGCCATTAGCCAGACCTGCCTGTTAAAGCTCATTTTGCCAAGCTGCGTCTGAACCTTTCTCGACGTACAACACCTCTATTTTAAGTGGTGGAGGAGCCGGGGTTCCCATCAACCTGGAACTTCGCAATCGGACGCTACCCTCACCGTTCATCATGACTGCTCCTGGCCCTTCTCAAGCTGCCTTACCAACGACAGTCTACTGTACTGGCGTGCCTCGGCAACGCGACCCACCAATTTTTCGCGGCAACGACGAACAAGACGTCGAGGACTGCCTCGTCGAGTACGAAATCGTAAGCGCTTCCAACAAGTGGAACGCCTGCGACCAACTCACAAACGTGCGCTTTTACCTCGATGATGTGGCCAGCCTCTGGTTCAAGAACCACGAAGGCGAAATCACCAACTGGTCCGCCTTCAAGACCACCATCGCCATGGTCTTCGGTCGTCCCGCCGTGCGCCGGCTTCGCGCGGAACAGCGTCTCCGTAGTCGAATCCAGCGCAGGGACGAGACCTTTACAAGTTACATTGAAGATGTCTTGTCTCTTTGCAAGCGGGTCGATGAATCTCTAACCGAACGCGACAAAATCAAGCAAATCATCAAAGGAGTTGACGACGATACCTTCCAGATGCTCGTCGCTCGGAATCCACAGATCATTACCGATGTTGTCCAGCTCTGTCAGGAGTACGACGAGTTGCGTAAGCAGCGTGTCTCGACGCGCAGGGCCGCTGAAGATACGGCTGAAGTTTCCGCCCTCGTGCACGATGTCGCTGCTGATCACACCGTCTTACTGCCCCACATCAAACAGTTCATTCGTGAAGAAGTTGCGCGTCAGCTTTCTCTTGTGGCCGAAGCATCCGCGCCAGTGACATCGTTAGACCCACGTCTACGCCAGGTCATTGAGACACAGGTCACGCAGGCACTGCCTCCATCGCCATCTGTCCCTACGCCGCTGACCTACGCTGCCGTCGTTGCTAGACCCCCAGCCCCACCTGTCTCTGGCGCATACAGGGGCACCGGGTCCTCCTACCCTACGACGCTGCCTACATACATGGCTTCCCCCCCCCCCCTTCTCGCACATTGCGTCGGCAAGTCGAGCACTTCGCCACTCGCGACGACGTGCTGTACCGACGCAACTACGCACCCGGTGGATGTCAGTGGCTACTCGTGATTCCACGTCATCTGCGATCCGAAATTTGTTCCACGTTTCATGACGACCCCCAATGTGGCCACGCAGGTTTCTTGAAGACTTATTCTCGCATACGTCTCCGATATTACTGGCGTGGCATGTACCGTTTTATACGACAATACGTTCGGGCCTGCTCGACGTGCCAGAGACGAAAAACTCCCCCTTGTCACGCCAGCGGTACCTTGCTACCCTTACCATGCACGTCCCGACCATTCGACCGCGTCGGCATCGATATATACGGTCCCCTTCCCAACACCGCTGACGGTAACCGCTGGATCATAGTTGCCGTCGACCATCTCACGCGGTATGCCGAAACTTCATCCCTTCCCTCGTCTACAGCAAAGGACGTTGCGACTTTCGTTCTTCACAACATCGTATTACGGCATGGAGCACCTCGGGAGTTACTGAGTGATCGTGGTCGCGTATTCTTGTCAGACGTCATCACAGCATTGCTGCGTGAGTGCCACGTCGTTCACCGCACTACAAGCGCCTCTCATCCCCAGACCAATGGAATGACAGAGCGCTTCAACCACACCCTTGGTGACATGCTGTCTATGTATATCTCGTCAGACCACTCCAATTGGGACCGGGTGCTCCCGTTTATCACGTTCGCTTATAATACCCCCATTCAAAGCACTACTGGGTTCTCTCCTTTTTTCCTCCTTTACGGACGCGAACCTTCTTGCACTATGGACACCATCCTTTCGTACAAACCTGACTCCTCAGAGTCCACGACGTTGTCTCAAGCCGCTACATACGCTGAAGAATACCGCCAACTGGCAAGATCATTCACAACTGAAGACCATGGACGCCAAAAACACCACCATGACGCATCAAATAACACTACTTCCTACGATCCAGGTTCACTCGTCTGGCTGCATGTCCCTTCGGCTACACCTGGCCTTTCTACCAAGTTGGTCCCCAAGTATCACGGCCCATATCGTGTGCTACAAAAAACGTCACCGGTGAATTATCTCATCGAGCCACTGGAACCATCTTCTGACCAACGTCGTCGTGGCCAGGAAATTGTCCACGTCTCGAGACTTAAGCCCTGCTACGACCCTCCCGTGTTTACTTGTCCATAGGTCGCCAGGATGGCTCCTTATTTCGCGGGGAGTAATTGTAATGGAGTAATGAATCTGAATAACGGACGCTCTGCTGGCAATTAAGAGGACGACGATGATCGGTGGCTGCAGTAGTAGCTCGCGCACGCCGTTCGCCATTAGCCAGACCTGCCTGTTAAAGCTCAGTTTGCCAAGCTGCGTCTGAACCTTTCTCGACGTACAACACCTCTATTTTAATATATTATTAGCCTTATGTTCCTGCCACTTTTGTTTACAAGTTTGGCTCCAAAATGAGTGTCAAGCGTACTAGCCCTGATGAATTAACTGCAATTATGGCGAATAGGAGTGTATCGACTTTAACTTTTCTACATTTGAATATTGAGTCAGCGCTTTCTAGAGATGATGAACTCTCCAGTTTTATAGATAAATTTGGATTCAAGTTTTCGGTCATTATGCTAAGTGAAACTTGGTACTCCAACTGATAATCTGCGTATATTGTCTAAAACTGAAATGTTCAATTGGATGTGCTAATTGTGTTGTGAATGAATGTTGGGTGATTTCTTTATATGTTATTCAGTTTTTATTCTTTCATACCTTGCTTTGTTATGAATATTTTTGCATGTGTTTCAAAGTTGTCATTCTATTACTTGCTGTCATGGGCCACATGCGTTTCTTTTTGTATTGTCGCTTTCCGCTGCCTGTAATATTTATTTTTGTAAATTTGTAGTTTAGAGTTTTTTCTGGGTGAATGGGCCAGTCAAGCTGTGAAGTGCAGCTTTTTTCCCTTTGCACCAAACCACGTATACAGTGTATTTTAGTGCACTTGTCACGTGGTTAAATAAACTCAAACTCAAACTCAATGATGCTGATGTTAGGAATATTGATGGGTATAATGTGGTTCACATGAATAGAGAAAGGTGGGGTGGTGGTGTATGCATATATGTTAAAGCTAGTATCACCTATGTTGATGATTGGTCTCAAAGCTGCGAAGATTGTGAAGTGTTGTGCTTGAAATCCGAAAAAAAAAACTCTCATTAGTGTTGTCTATAGACCTCCTCACGGGAGTATCAATAATTTTTTCCACTTCCTAGATGAATATTTGAGGTTTGTAAATAAAAACAAATATACCTTAGTACTTGGAAGGATCTGAACATTGACATGCTCATATCATCTAACAAACGAACCAAATTTTCCAACTTTCTTCTTTCATACAGTCTCTCAAATGTTATAGCTACACTAACTCGTGTTACAGCCACTACAGCGACTTTAATTGATTTACTTATAACAAACACTGTTGATATACTACATCATGGTACGATTAGTGTTACCATTAGTGATCATTTTCCAATCTATTTGATTACTAATGTACAAACTAAACAATGTTAAACTACTTTGTTACACAGCCCTTTTGCGGCCAAAACTAGAGTACACGAGCATAGTATGGGATCCTTATACAAAACGTAATATACACGCTCTTGAACGTATTCAAAGAAAAGCTGTTAGATTTATATTCAACAAGTACTCCAAGCTAGACTCACCCTCAGATTTAATGCTAGCCAACAACATTCCCTTACTGCAGATGCGAAGACAAAAAGCTAGATTGGAATTCCTTGATCAACTTTTAAACAAAAAAAAGTAGCTCTAGACCCATCCCCGTATTTGACACCCCTTAGTAGCCGGCCCACCCGACACCACCACCCAAAGGCCTTGATCCCATATTTTGCTCGCACAGACCTACTGAAGTATTCGTACTTTCCAAGAACCATATGTGAATGGAACTGTCTTACTAATACATGTGATGAATGAACTAACCTTTCAAACAACCTTCTTCGCCCTTTTATTGTTTCGTTTCGCAATTATTTTATTTGTATGTGTATTACCACCCTGCTTGGATCACGAGTCTGCAGTATTGACTAAATAAATAAATAAATAAATAAATAAATAAATAAATAAATAAATAAATAAATAAATAAATAAATAAATCAGAAGAAAGGCATGTATACTTTCAAGACATCAATCCACGGTCTCTTTCTTGCTTTCGTGAAGAAATAGGCTTGTTAAGCTGGAATGGCATACTCTCTTGTTCTTCACCTGAACAGGCTTATGATCACTTCATTGATACCTTGTGCTAAGTATATCATAAACATTTCCCTTATAAACTAGCAAAAAAGCCAAAACAAGCTCGCAAACCATGGATTTCTTTTAAGCTACTCCAATTGATAAAGAAAAAGAATGCTTTGTATCGTTCATACGTATCAACTCGGGACTTTGACGTGTTGAAAGAGTTTAAAATATTCCGTAATCACCTGACTAAGTTGCTTAAACAGGTAAAACATGACTTTTATTATTCCATGTTTGACGTCATTGTGGATGCAAAGCAGATGTGGAATAAGCTGAATTTTGTGCTGTCACGATCGCGGCCCGCCTCTACTGCTAATGAGGTTAAAGTAGGAAATGAGAGCTTTAAAAATGAAGCCCTAGCTAGCAAATAAATTTAACGAATATTTTCTATCATTGGCTGAAAGCACTCATGATCAAGGTGCATAGACATATTTACCCAACGCCATCACACATTCATTGTATATATTTGAAACTGATGATAATTAAGTTCTAAACATGTTCAAAAATTTCAGGCGAAGCAAAAGTGAGGATGTGAAGGGGCTAAAGTCCGAACCAATGTTTTATGTTATCGACGTGATCACACCTTGCCTCACTCACATTTACAACTTGGCATTAACATCTAGCATTTTTACACAACGGATGAAAGTTGCAAGGGTAACTGTGGTACACAAAGGTGGTGAAAGAGATAATTTAGGCCATTACCGGCCAATATCAATCTTCCTTTGTTTTCTAAAGGTTTAGAAAAAATTATTCTACTCAAAATGACGTCTTTTTTTTGACAAGCATTCCGTAATAACATCATCACAACACGGGTTCAGATCAGGTCGTTCAACCGAAACTGCTCTTCTTAAGCAAAAGGAAATAATTTTGAGCAGTATTGAGGCTAAGAAACTAACTCTGGGAGTGGTTGTAGATTTCCCAAAAGGTTTTGATAGAATAATTCATGTAACCCTATTACATAAATTGTATTGTTACGGCATACGCGGAATTACCCTAGATTTATTTTGAAGTTACATAACTGATAGAAAGCAATGTGTATCAATAAACAAACATTACTCTTCGCTAAAACCAATTGAGCAGGGTGTGCCTTAGGGCAGCGTACTAGGCCCACTTTTATTTGTTATATATATAAATGTTATTGTGAATGTTGATGATTCAGCTAGCTACATTATCTACGCGGATGACACCAGTTTTTTTCGTTCCAGGAACTGAGGATGATGAACTTATACATCTGGCTGATGAAATATTAAGAAAAATAAATAATTGGTTGGTGAAAAACTCACTTCAGCTCCATTGCTCGAAGGCAAAAGCAGTACTCTTTAGAGCGAAATCTACGCCTTGCGATCACACAGTGTCTTACGCTAAATGACTCTAAAGTAGTACTCTCCGCGTCGGCTAAATCATTGGGTGTCATCTTTCACGAACTGGCAACTTGGGACCACCATACTGATCACTTAAAATCTAAGCTTTGCAAGGCCTTAGGTATGCTGCGCAGATGCCAGAAACGTTTACCAATACAACAGAAACTCATGATATATAATGCACTTGTGGCATACTTTTCTTCTTCTTCTGGCACGACACACTTGGGACATAAGCTAGTAGTGGGTGGTCTGCTGAGGAGAAAGAGGAAGGAGTTGGAACAATGGCGGAGATGCATTATTAAACCACACTGTGTTTTTGGAACCACGTTTCAGAATGCTATATCTATTGGCATATATTTTTCTTCTTCTTCTGGCACGACAAACACTCTTTGCTTCACATCTGCGCTATTGTCACCTCGTTTGGTCAAACAACACTAAACAATCATTAAAAAATTTAGTCACGCTACAGAAGCAAGCCCTACAGGCTATTGCTGATGTATCGTATAATGAGCACACGCGTGACCTATTTTTGAAGTTCAAAATTATCCGAGTTGATTACTTTTATGAGTATCAGCTTATAAGTTCTTTTAAACATGAAACGATTAAGGGCAGTACTCGTATGAGGAACATCGCTAACTTGTCAATAAATCAATCATATCGCATAAACCGACACACCGAACATTAGGCAGCTCCGCGACCACGCACAAACTACGGTTTCAAACACTTTCCTACCGCCCTCCTACAATACTAAACAAATATAAATTAAGCGATGACAACATACGTCATATTTCCAAAAAGAGAATGCTTCAACTAATTTTTATAAACACCAATGTTTGTTGTTTATGATTGTGTCTGTTGAGAATGTTTGTTTCATACCTTTTTGCTTCTTCTCTTATCGCTTTGCTTTATGTATTTCTTTTTTACTATTGTGACAAGTAAGAATGCTTGTTAATGTTTGCTGCTGCTGTTATTGTTCTGGGAGGTGGGACTAGTCAAGCCACCTACACGCAGCTTTTATCCCACCATCCTTGTTGTTTATACTTGTTTTGATATATATGGCAATAAAGTTCACTTCACTTCACTTCACTTTATAAAGAAACACATGCAAATAATACACACAACAACAGGCACAAATAAAAGCAAGGCGCCTTACAAACTACTCACATTACCCAAAGACAGAAGGAAGTTTAGTCCTATATCAAATGTTGAACACTAAAACTGATGCGGGATACGTCTCCGGAGAGACGGGTGTTAACGTGGGAATGCCGTACACGCAGGAATTCGAATAAGAGCAGGGCGCCGATCAAGCGTATGCGACGATGGAGCAGGCAAATGACGAAGATCGGGGCTGACGAAGTTTCGCTGCTCAAACGCCCGCGCCAGCGACCACAGCGAAACACGTGGGCCCATGTCCGACGGTGTTACCGGTGGATGCGGTAGCTTTGCGCTCGCACCATGGACACGCCGTCAAAGCTTGAGGCCAACCAAAGCAGACCGATCAGACCCTTGACCTCTGCTAGGCACTTGGGACGACCCCAACCTGATGCTGGCGAACCACGTCCCTTCTTTTATCGCACCATCGAACGCCACCTTCCCAACTGCGCGGCACTCCACTCAACGCGCACGCCTATTTCCTTCGTGACCTCGTGTCCGAGTCCATCGTGGTTTTCCTCTTCGCACAAGTCTTGCCCCCACGCCTCTGCCTGGCGACTTCGTCCGCACAATCTATGTCGGCTTTGTCACAACACCATGCACGATACTCGCGCACTTGTTCGTGTGCTCTCTGAATGTCCGTGGTTTCATGACCTTCTGGGCATGCGCTGTACGCGCGCTGCTGTGCGTGCTATCCTATAACTTCAAGTCTCCTTCCTTATGATTTTCTCCCCTTTTCTCCTTCCCTCGTGTGTGGCAGCAAACCCATTCCACAATTTCACCCCTGAGGTACAATCGCGGAACGATTCTATTTCTTTATGTCTATCTATGCGTTTCGCAGCCATTAGCCGTCGATGATTGGTTGAAGCGCACCTCGTGCGTGCTTCTACGAATCGCAGACGCCTAATCTAGTTAGATTCCCGGCCTTTCTTTTGCTTTTCTTTCTGTCTTTATCACGCAAGGTAAGATTTTTAAGGGAGGATCACAATATTTATTGACTTTTGGCTTTGATAAAAGGATGAAGGATAATTGATTTATACGTGGGGTGTAACGTCCCAAAAGCACCATATGATTATGAGAGGCGCCATAGCGTAGGGCTTCAAAAATTTCGACCACCTGGGGTTCTTTAACGTGCACCCAAATCTGAGAACACGGGCCTATAGCATTTCCGCCTCCATCGGAAGCGCGGCCACCGCAGCCGGGATTCGATCCCGCAGCCTGCGGGTCAGCAGCCGAGTACCTTGGCCACTAGACCACCGCGGTGGGGCAAAGTACGAAGAATAGTGATACATAACAGCTGCTAAGCACGGCTGCATGAAAGAGGAGGACGAAGGGAGTTTTCGTTTGATGCTTGACTGGCACCATCTTGCTCGTCGAGGTCTGTGCGTTGTAAATAGATTATTAAAGAAGCTACTCGCAACATTATGGGTGGTGGTGGACGACCCCCGTACTTCGATGGAGACGCGCAGCGGTCATACCATCCATGACCTTTCGACTGCTTCGACTGCTGGTACTTCCTCTACGTCGCCCTCATCAGTCCAAGCCACCACCTACGTCACACTCCCGCACCTCCGGGATCCCGGCACTTTCTCCGGTGATGGTACGATTGATCTTGACACTTGGCTGAAGTGGTACGAGCGCGTCAGTGCTACTCGGCTCTGGGATCCCACGCTCATGCTCGCCAACGTGCTTTTCTACCTGGACGGCACTCCCCGAACATGGTTTGAAAGCCACGAAGCCGACATAACGAGCTGGGATCTCTTCAAAGAAAAGATACGTGACCTGTTTGGCGACTCAACTGGTCGTCAGCTCGCTGCGAAGAAGACTCTTGCCACACGGGCCCAGTCTTCTACCGAATCGTACGTCTGCTACATTCTTGACGTTTTGGCCCTTTGTTCCAAGGCCGACCACTGCATGTCGGAAGACGAAAAGGTTAACCACGTCTTGAAAGGCATTGCCGACGATGCTTTCAACCTGCTGGTTTTTAACAACGTCTTGAGCCTCGACATCATCCTTAAAGAATGCCGACGTCTCGAACAAGCTAAAGCCCGCTGAGTAGCCCAAAGCATCGTGCGCCTTCCGAACACAGCGGTCACTTCTTGGTGTGACGACGCCTTCCACCAGGCCCCTCGATGTGGCAACTTCA
Source organism: Rhipicephalus microplus (assembly GCF_013339725.1). NCBI lineage: Eukaryota > Metazoa > Arthropoda > Arachnida > Ixodida > Ixodidae > Rhipicephalus > Rhipicephalus microplus. Next base: position 76,458,501 of record NC_051167.1, read on the forward strand.
CACGCATCATTCGTCGAGAGGTCGAGGCAGCATAACCGGTAGCCACGCACTCTGCCTTCATAGACTGTTCAGCTGGCTCTCTCCCTCTCGATTTACCTCTCTTTCCCGACCCGGCCAGCCCACCGCAAACCAGCCCCTGCTGCATTGATTTCACGCGCCTTCCGCCTAACTCTGCCACACATGTCGACTTATCCTCCACGCCACCAGTACTTGATTGTGATTACATGGTGGCCCCGATTCCTGCCGTGATGCTTACGCATGGGGTTGCGGTGCCGCATATGATTCTGACGATTACGAGAAACCGCACCTTCCTTCCACTGGTCAACTTCTCACTTACCACCCAAGTTCTACCACAGGGTATCTCCCTGGCCAAAATTACCGCTCTCCAAGATGACCATGTCGTGCCCTTCAGAGTTGACGATTGCTGCAGCTCAGTCAGTGGTTCCACTCCATCACGTTCTTGGGCCGCCGACATCGAGCGAATGGCGTCATCGGACCTCACGTCTGAGCAAGCTGCAGAGCTTTGCCACGTTCCGGGGCTATCGTAGCATTTTCGACTTTGCCAGCAACTCTTTAAGCCAAACGACCATTGTCACCCATTGCACAAATACTGGCCATGCAACTCCCATTTACCGACGCCCCTACCATGTCTCTGCGTCGGAGCGTGCAATATTACAACATGAAGTTGGCAAAATGCTTGCGAAAAACATTATCGAGCCTTCATGCAGCCCCTGGGCTTCTCCGGTCGTCCTTGTTTAAAAGAAGGATGGAACATGGCGCTTTTGTGTCGACTACCGTCACCCCAAGAAAATTACAAAAAAAAAGGTGTTTATCCTTTACCTCGCATCGACGATGCCATAGACTGCCTGTACGGTGCTACTTATTTTTCAACTATTGACCTTCGATCAGGCTACTGGCAGATAGCCGTCGACGAGATGGACCACGAGAAGACCGCATTCATCACTCCTGATGGCCTTTATCAGTTTAAGGTGATGCCGTTTGGTCTCTGCAATGCGCCAGCCACATTTGAAAGAATGATGGACTCATCGCTCCAAGGGTTGAAATGGTCCACCTGCTTGTGTTACCTTGACCATGTTATTGTCTTTTCGCTCACATTCGACTCGCATCTCGACCACCGTTTGTCAGCTATTCTGGACGTTTTTCGTCGAGCCGGACTCCAGCTTAACGCCTCCAAGTGCTACTTCGCTCGTCGTCGAATTTACGTGCTCGGTCACCTTGTCGATGCCCAAGGCGTGCCTCCAGACGCAGAAAAAATTCGCGTAGTCACGAACTTGCCCGTTCCGAGGACAACAAAGGATGTCCGCAGTTTTGTGGGGTTGTGCTCATATTTCAGACGCTTTGTTAAGGACTTTGCGACCATTGCACGCCCCCTCACAAACCACTTGAAGAAAGACGCCTTGTTTATCTGGGTTCATGACCAAGCGTCATCGCTTTCCCAACTTACGACACTGCTTACAACGCCACTAATCTTGACACACTTTGATCCATTAGCCACAACCGAGGTTCACACGGATGCCAGTGGACACGGCATAGGAGCTGTGCTATTGCAGCAACAACGGGAACACGACCGCGTTATAGCCTACGCAAGTCGACTGCTATCACCAGCCGAGTGCAACGATTTCATCACGGAGCGCGAGTGCCTCGCCCTTGTATGGGCAGTCGCCAAGTTTCGTCCATACCTGTACGTGCGCTCATTCCGTGTTGTCACGGATCATCACGCGCTCTGCTGGCTAGCCTTCCTGAGGGACCCCACAGGACGTCTCACTCGATGGGCCCTACGCCTTCAAGAATACACGTTCTCTGTAATGTATAAAACAGGGCGATTACATCAGGGTGCGGATTGTTTATCCCGCTACCCTGTTGACGAAGCAAGCGATACTGACGCTATCACGGACGTTTTTTCCGTGTCGCGGCTGTTGAACATTGGCGAAGAGAAATGTCGGGGTGCTTCTTTACGAGCCATCATTGACAAACTGGAGTCAACGCCTCGCGACCCGTCCCTACGAATGTTTTTGGTGAAAGACGGGATCCTATATCGCCGTAAACTTGATTCCTTCGGATCAGACTTACTTGCTGTCATCCCAGTGCACCTGCGTTCCACTGTCCTGCATCAACTTCGTGACGCTCCCCTGATGGGCCATTTGGGCGTTTCTCACACATATGATCGGGTACGACGTCAGTTTTTTGGCCTGGACTTGCCCGCTCTGTTCGACGCTATGTCGCCGCTTGTGAGCCCCGTCAGCGTCGCAAAACGCCGTCTGCCCTCCCGGCCGGTTACCTTCAGCCAATAGACGTTCCCACACAACCTTTCTTTCGAGTTGGTCTCGACCTGTTGAGCCCTTTCCCACTCTCCACAGCCGGAAATAAATGGATTGCTGTTGCCACAGACTACGCGACGCGGTACGCAATAACCCGAGCACTTCCGACAAGTTGCGCTACCGACGTTGCGGACTTTCTACTGTACGACATAATAGTAGTGCACAGTGCTCCCCGCCAACTTCTCACCGACCATGGCCGTACGTTCTTATCAGCTGTCGTTCATGAAATCCTGAGGTCTTACCATGCCAAGCACAAATTTACTACTTCGTACCATCCCCAGTCAAATGCCCTCACGGAGCGCCTCAACAGGACCCTAACTGATATGCTTGCCTAATACGTTACGCTAGACCACCAGGATTGGGACATTCATTTGCCGTATGTGACGTTCGCCTACAATTCATCTCGTCACAACACTGCCGGCTATTCGCCCTTCTATCTCCTATATGGCCGGGACCCAAATCTACCCTTAGACACTTCGCTACCTGCGGCCACTGAATATGCCGGGGAAGCCATTGCTCGGGCCGACTACGAGCGAAAGTCGCCCGTAACCGTCTACAGGCTTCACAGGCGCACCAACAACAGCTCTACGATTCTCACCATAGGGACGTGCACTTTTCCCCGGGTTCTCTCGTGCTCCTCTGGTCACCTACTCGGCGTGTGGGACTGTCTGAAAAACTGTTGTCGCTCTACACTTGACCATTCCGTATCGTTCGCCAAGTGACAGATGTCACGTACGAGATTGTTCCAACCGATCCAACAAAGTCATCGTCAGCTCCTAGCGACACCGTTCACGTGGCTTGGCTAAAGCCCTATTACCCCCCTTCGACATCATCTGCGTAGATTTAGCACCGGGACGGTGCTTCTACCGCTGGTGGTATATGATACATAACAGCCGCTAAACACGGCTGCATAAAAGAGGAGAACGAAGTGAGTTTTCGTTTGATGCTGGACTGGCGCCATCTTGCTCGTCGAGTTCTCTGCATTGTGAATAGATTCTTAAAGGAGTTACTTGTAACAACAGGAACGAAAACAGGTTTTTACCTTTTAGTGGGAAATAAATCGGGCAGAAACAACGAACTAGGCCAACAATGCTTTCTTCTGGCGCCAAGGAATATTAATTCGTTTTGCGGAAGGGAGTGGCAGTATATACAGACCACACCACAAACTTGGAGGAGAGATGAATGCAGCGCACTTGCTTGCTCTTTTGTCTGTTTGGCTGGAAGTTTTCTGAGACTGACGGGATGAATGCAGTCAGTCATTGAAAGAAATAACTATGTGAAGCTTTACAAAAAGTTAACGTTGGACGTGTCTTCATTTTTTTCACTGAATTCACTTCCTGTGCGTTTGAACATTACAACTTCGCTGAAGACTCTCAGAGGTATCTGCAAGTTGCGCACGTTTCCTGCATTCATGCATCTGAGCATGTAGTCTAGGAACTGGTGCACTTTTTAGAAGCCATGGAATTTCAGGGCGGAGGAAGATCGGTTCCCAAATAGCTCGAAATGAAACTTTGCAAACAGCCACTATAGTACTAAGAAAAACTGTGGAAAAACGGGGCGGAGAAAGAATGATCACACAGCACAAGCGCGGACGAACAACTGCGTATAAATTTATTACACCGGGAAATATATAGCTGAGCACGGAAAACAAGAATATAACCATCACGCGTACATAAATATGAAACGAAAGAAGAGTCTCCCACAAGTAGAAATCTCCCTTTAAGGCTCAAAAACATAATAGACAGTTATAGTACACCGGACTCACCGGTATACCGGGCGTACCGGGATAGCGGGATCGAAGTGCGCACGCGCAGATACGTACGTTACCCGTACCGCTTACCGTTCCCACACTATTTTTTCAGATTTAACGTTACCGTGTTACCGTGGGTGTACGTAGTGTACGTAAACATGGCGGTGCTCTCGGACGCCCGCTTCGAAGTGATTTTGGCGTAGTTGTTGAAACATTCAAGTTGTTCGCAGAAAAATACTGGTCAAAGTGGCTTCACTTGTTTTCAGTAAGCTTCAACGACTGAGTATTACAAATAAGCTGGCATAGTTCTTGAGATAGCTTCCCATTTCAAACTTGTCTAGGCCTAACTACAAGATCGATGCAAACGAATTGGCAACATAAATGTTTTTGCGTTTGGTACGTGGTTCATATTTATTTACTTATATTATTAATAAAAAAAACTTGTACTAATGATTCGTGTGGTGTCACAGGCAGACACCCTCGTTTTATTTTCCTTTTCAGTGTTCTGACTCCTTAACCCTCAGATAGGTGGCGCCACCTTCCAAGTTGGGGCAGGTAAACCACGTAAGTGCTTTCCCGCTAAACTATAAGATGCTTTCCGTCACGAACGTTTGCTGCACGGTAACGCCATTCTCTTAACCTCCGCTATCCGACTAACGGTAAACTATAGCTGTCTAATCTCTTTTTCCAGGAAGACGATAAGAATAATATGTAAGGCTGAACGTCCCAAAACCACCACATGATTATGAGAGACGCTGTAGTGGAGGGCTCCGGAAATTTCGACCACTTGACGTTCTTTAACGTGCACCCAAATCTGAGCACACGGACCTACAGCATTGTCGCATCCACCGAAAATGCAACCGGCGCAGCCGGGATTCAATCCCGCGACCTGCGGGTCAGTAGCTGAGTGCGTTAGCCACCAGAGCACCGCGGCGGGGCTTCCAGGAGGGCGAGTGAAGGCCCACTGACACACATGTTTTCTTTCTTCTTGGTATGGAAGGCGTCGTTGATTTCGCGCTCTGTCCTGTTACGTTATCTTGAGAGTATCTTGCAGTAATGAATGAGCAGGGCGCAGCTAGGCTGCTAAGGTGTTGCTTGTTGAAGTCATGCACCAACTGTTGAAGTCATGTATCATGCTTGCCGAAGTCATATGTATCATGTACCAACTGGCCCTTCAAGGCACCTTTCAGCAACTAGAGCTATGCTCAACTTCAGCACTCTGCAGCATTTGCACCTAAAAGGCGGATTCACACACCTGCACCAATGGACGCACACTCCGGACTGCCGTCATGAGCCCTATTGCCGATGACTCCACCTTCGGAAAGCATATGGCTGACTGTCAGCTTCGGAGGCAACCAACTGCCAGGCCTCGGTCGTATGGACGGAGCCTCTTCAGGCTGCTCAAAAGTTGTATCCTATGTCAGGTCTTGCGACGTACACTGATGAGTTGCTGGCTTCAAAACAACGAAGTAGGAATCATTCGGAACGAAGTCTGGTCTTGCGCCCTTCACTATACGAAAATTTTCGAACGAAGACTAGAGGCTCATACGGGACGGAAAAGAAGCTTGATCTTGAATATTTACTATAAACCGAAGTTTCCTGTTTTCATAGTCTCTTAAACAATCTGATATAGTTCACATCGGTGGATCAGTGGCTATAGGGTGCTAGGCTGCTGACCCAAATGTGGCAGGTTTGATCGTGGCTGCGGCGGTCGAATTCCTATGGAGGAGACATATAGTATAGGCCCGTGTACAGTGCGATCCCAGTGCATGTTCAGAAAACCAGATGTTCATGATTTCCGCAGCCCTTCACTACGGCATCTCCCATAATCATCTCATGGTTTCTGAAGGTAAGACCTCACACTTATTATTATTATTATTATTATTATTATTATTATTATTATTATTATTATTATTATTATGTTGTTGTTGTTGTTGTTATTATTATTATTATTATTATTATTGTTGTTGTTGTTGTTATTGTTATTATTATTATAAAGGGGAAATGGTAGAAGCCCGGGCACTGTGCGAGTAAGTCGAAATGCTTAATTGGAGCCTTCCAATACGGGGCCTCTCAGAATTATATCGTGGATTCGGGGCATAAAACCACAGATACTGCTACGATTAGCATATAGTAACTGATGTTTTACGGGCGAAAATCTCCACGATGATGAGGTGTGCCATTGTAGAAGGCTCTGGAGATCTTGTTAACATAATGTTTCTTAACGCTCACCTAAATAACAGTACACGGCCTTTTAGCATTGCGCCTGCGTCGAAATGCAGCCGGCGCAGTTCGGGACTCGATCCCGCGACTTTTGCAGCCAAAGACTGTAACCACTTTACCATTGTGGATGCTTAAGGTTACTGCTGCGTTTAAGCTAATGATTTCATCCGAAGGTCAGAACTCATCGGAAAACGCGAATGTTGACAAACTACAGAGCTAAGATATTGTCACGTGACGACGACATTGGCATACCGTATTAACAAGAATCTTTCTTTAAAAAGTTCATACCTACGTACGTTGCTTACTTGTCTAATCTTTTATGATCTTTATTATCGATTACAACACCAAAAATCGGCAGATCCCACGTACCTGGGAATCGAGGTTATGCGAAGCATGCGGAGGGAAGGTAACCGCGTTGCATTTTTTTTTAATTGAGCGACACGTCATGAAATGACGGTAAATATATGTACAAGTCTTGCACGCACAGACACATGTTGAAGAGTTGCAGATGTTTATATAACCAGTTGTTTGCACTTGCGCATAGATAGATAGATAGATAGATAGATAGATAGATAGATAGATAGATAGATAGATAGATAGATAGATAGATAGATAGATGAAAGATAGATAGATACGTTCAAACTCGCCGAAGTTTGCTAAGAAATGCTTTGCATTTAAAAAACATGGTCGTATGAGCACCGGCTACGCAGCAGGTATTGCACCTTCTTGGCATGGTCACTCTCCGGATGGTGCTTGAACGTCGTTTCATCTGTGCGAATAGCAGATTTTGGACAATAACAGGGCACACTCGACTGTTCAAGGACATGCTGCAATGATCACCATCAAAACACCGCTCACGGTCTTGCCTATAGTGTAGAATATGATCATGATGAAACAGGCGCTAAAAATACACACACTCAGAGAAAACACAGACAAGCGCTTACTAGCAACTGAAAATTTTATTTCGAAGCGAACACTAATATATACATCACACGCATGTACGTCATTCCCAACTTCCTCTGTCATCAACAACGTGATATAACAAAATACGCACTCCCATAATCGATGGCACACAACCGGAAACAAACACGTGTCAAGAACTAAGAAAAGAAAACGTACTAAACAGAAAAAAACAGAAAAAAAACAGAAAAAAACGTAAAACAGAAAAAAAAGCACTAGGGTATGTGACGTCCAGAAAAGCAAATTCTGCATCTGTCAGTAGAACTGACGCTTACTGACGCAACTGTCCCCTCCTTTCCTTATTCTATACGCTTCCATTATTTTGAAAATAAAATTTTCAGCTGCTAGTTAGCGCTTGTCTGTGTCCTCTCCGAGCGTGTGTAGTTTTAGCGCTTGTCTCCTCATGAACCTTTACCCACACGCCCAACTGGCAGTCATCTTAAATATGATCATATATTATAGTTCACTATATTCTTGCTGAATTCATTACAAAACTAAACGGCCAGCGCGGTCGCGTATAGCAAGGATTCAGGGCCATAAGAAGGGACAATTGGCCGAGTCGGTGTTCAGGGTCATATATGTGCAAAATAGTACCTTTCCGGCATTTATAAATAGCAAAACTGTCTCATATGTCAGGTGTCGTCGTCTTTGTAGTAATAATAGTATTAAGAATTGTTGGGTTTTAAAGCCTCAAAATCATTGTAAGATTAGGAGAGACGCCGTAGTGGAGGGCTCAGGAAGTTTCGGTCATGTGGGGTTCCTTAACGCGTGCCTACATCTAAGCACACGGGCTTGAAGCATTTTCGCCTCCATCGAAAATGAGACCGCCGCGGCTGGGATTATATCCCATTCCTAAGAATCAGGGAAATCTGCACGTGGCGCCATCTCTCGGCCGCAGGAACGGCAGCCTGCCGTAACTGAATGTGAAACCTTCTGAAAAAAAAAAAAAAAAAGCTTGCTATCGAAAATATCTCCCGGCCCTATGTGTCGGAGACCAACTGGTACACTTCGGTAAAATTTAAGTATAGCACTACAAAGCGTGGATCTTCCCAGGACAATTTAACGCTACCCATAGAAACACATGAAACCGTGATGTTAAGTAAACATTGTCAAACGCTCTGGGAAGCTATGCGGTTTGTAGCGCAAAGCTGTAACTTTGCCAGACTGTTAGAACAAGTCTTTGCTGTTTAGAACCAAGAGTCTTTTTTTATGACTATCTTTTTCATGAGATATGATTTTTTCCGCCTATTTTCCATTCACTGTTACGGCAGGCCGCCGTTATGGCCCACGAGAGATGGCATTATAAGCGTATATGTCCCCATATATTGGCCATGCGTGATCTGCGGGTGAGCAGCGGAGTGCCTTAACCACTAGAACATCGTGCTGGGTGTATTAGTAGTAGTAGTAGTAGTAATAGTAGTAGTAGTAGTAGTAGTAGTAGTAGTAGTAGTAGTAGTAGTAGTAGTCGTTGTAGTAGTAGTAGTGGCCACACATGTCACATATCAGAGTTGGAGTGAATAAATGAAAAAAATTACTAAATAAACACCACAAAAATACGATGATGATTTTGCTCGGAATGCTGAAGACGTCTTTTTTGAGCTAAACGAAACGAAGTAAGGACGACGTTCTCAATTATGGTGATGATGCTTTTCGCACCGTAAGTAACCATCGTCATCCTAATCAGTTAAGGCCAATTAAGGCATTCGTGCTGCCGTATGCCGTCTTCCGTTGTCTCATAGGATATTCGTGTAAAGCATAGCGAGGGGGTCGCCGAAGCGGTAATCTGTGAGAAATATGTGAAGGTGAGGAGAGGGATTGAAAAGGAATAACCTAGCTTGGTATAGTACAGTATGAAAAGGTGGTTTGCAATGGAAGTGATGCGGAGGAGGAGTGATGCTAGGGAGAGGTGGAGAGAAAGGAGGTGGGAAGAGGAAGCTACAGCATCCCAAATTATGGTTTTCTTTCGCCTCATGGACGCCGAGAAGTGACTGACCGCCAGAGTCGCCGAAGGGTAGGCGAACCAGTGCTCCAAGCTCCCTACCGCTTTCTCGCTGAGTGCGACGGCATAAATTTCTCACTGCTGCAGAGATAAAGTTCCTTTGCAGTAAAATAAGCGAAATGAACCAAACTTGAGTAAGAAATTGCGGCAAACTAACACTACATTGTTTGTCGTGTCCCCTTGTATTCGTTTTTCTTAACCCTTCGGAAATGTTTTTCTTAACCCCTCCTTGAAGAATTATTTCCCCTTTTGTCTTTATTTTTAGCTGCGTCAGCTTCATTCTAGCTAGCGCGCTATTAATAAAACTTTTTCAAGGTGTCGTGTGATGGTAGCTAATTATCTGGTGGATTCTCGTGTCATCACTCGGAAAGGTTGTCTAACCGTTATAGTTCTCGACTGCTGACCGCCTTGCAATCTCACCGTCGAGACCATCGTGAGTTGTGGGATCGAATACCAGGACGCCTGATGCGCACCTGTCATGCCACCGCGTCTTTTAAAGGCGATATTAAAGACGATAGTCTCTCTTGGAAACCTTCGACGGAAAAATTTTGGTCTGTCTGTTTGTCTGTCTGTCTGCACATTTTTCTGCCTTTACATTTGTCTGTTCGTCCACCCTAACGATTTTTCAAACGGCACCAAATGTCCAACCCCATCCACAGCGCCCACCAATATTCCTCAAGGTTTAGCGTTCATAGCTGTGCGATTTTCAAGTAAAAAACAATTATTGCGCATATCTGAGGCGCCACAACAACGCTTTGATGTTTTCTATGTCTGCCTTTATACTAGAAGAGGCACACACAAGTAACTCTAAGGAACGCAGTGTTTAATCGTGCTGCGCTGACAGTGCAACGCGATGCTCAAAAAGGTGTTTCCAACGCTTTGCTACGACGTGACGGTGGTGGCACCTGCCCGTCACTCTGCGTTCTACACCTTATCACCTCTGAGACTGGCGCGCATCTTTCTCCGCGGGCTGCACGCCTTCGTTTCGAAGATAACTTCCAGATGGCACTTGTGTCTAACGTGCCTATAGATGCGCTTGTTCGCCTCCGCCACACGCTCGAGGCACTTTAACGCAGCGCCTGCAGAATACTATTCACCGATTTTCTTGCGCAGAACATCAAATAAACGTTTTGTCCAGTCTCTCCAGACGCAAGACTATCGTCTTTCGATGACATTTGCAGTGTAACATGTAGATTCGGGCCATTTTTTTTGTTTTCGCAGCTTTATGGCGTGTAGTAAGTCAATGCTGCGGTTACTAGGACTCAAACCACACGTAAAAAACGCACCTAGTTGCTTTCATGAAAACTAGGCAGTTCGCGATAAAAATTCGATGGCGTAGTAATTATTTGATCTGACATCTGCTGCGTTGCGATCGTTTCAACCCCACTATTGTACTTCCGATGCTGTACTACTAATTCCCAGGACTCCTGCACATGTGTACGTGGAACCATCTCACGATGGCAGCAACGGTGTCCTGCCATGACTTTATGGGGAAATAGGCAAAAAAGCAATAAAAAACTTGTCTCATCAAAAAATCTATTTATCAAGAATGACTCCGGATTCTGTGCAGCGGAGAACTACTGGAATATCTTGGTAAAATTGCTTTACGAAGTGTGTGGCTTCCCAGGACAATTGAACAACACCTATCAGAAACACACAGGACCCCGCTGTTAATTATTGAACAGTGTGCGAAGCCACGCGGTTTACAATGCAACACTGTAAATTTAACAAAATGTTTAAATAAGTCTCTACTGTATGGAACCGGAAGTGGCTTGTGATTACTAGCTCTTTCCACAGATATGGTCTTCAATTCCGCCTATTCCCCATTCATCTACGGAAGGCCACTGCTGTCACACACGAGAGGCGGCGCTACGTGTTCGTGTCTCCTAGAGTAACTGACCCTATAATGTTACTCTAGTGTCTCCTATATGTCCCCAAGTCGTGGTCATGTTATGAAACTACGAGCTCACAATTCTCCTCCTTCTAAACAAGTCTCGGTAGGAAGTTCGTCTTTCACCTCCCGACACTGTTGTGCATAGGTCGTGGTATTTAGTACCGGGTGACGTGGCCGCATTTTTAATGAAGGCGAAAATGCTTGAGGCCCTTATACTTAGACTTGGGTGCACGTAGAAAACTCCAGGCCGTGAAAATTTCCTGAGCCCTCCACTGCGGCATCCCTGTTGGGACAATAAGGCTAGAGTTATTATTATTACAATGTCGTCAGCGAGACAAATCGAACAACAGAAGTAGGTTATATCACAGTTAGGAGGTAGCACTTTCTACAGAGGTGACGCAAATGAAAATTTCATTAACAATGACGCTCGCTCAATGAGCTACGCTTAAACTTTGCACGTAAACTTTCGTTTTTTTTTGTCTGGCAGTCTCAGCCTGAAGAAATCTCTCCGACGCGGACAAAATAAGAAAGTTGAAAAAGAATAGTCTTAACATTTTCAAAGAACAGCGCAAAGCCTTTTTTTGCAACTCGCCGCTATGGCCTAGTTGTTATGGTGATAAAAGGGTGACCCTCAGGTCACCGGGGAGAATCGTTGCCGCGAATATGTTCGGGGCCTGTGTACACTATAGGCCCATAGTCACAAACCAACCTCGGCCTTACCTCACGTTTTACTCAACTTCCTGTACTCGCTACATGTGTCATAAAGGCACAAAAATGGTAACAGGGCAGAAAATAAGGACAAGACTAGTTTAATACCGGTCGAATTTGTTATCATGTGAAATAAAGGTTTAAAACTGATATGGAAAACTCGAGGAAAGGTGGAGGTTGGTTTGTGAGAACGGGCCTTAGATTTATGACATGGTGTAAGATACAAACACTTTGTATCTTACACCGTGATATAGGGGCACTTCGAACAACCCCAGGACGGCAAAATTTCCGGAGCCCTTCACTACAGAGTCTTTCATAATAATACCCAGTATCTTAATCTAAATATACGGGTCTGTGACGTTCCTCTCTCCATTACGGTATCCCTTCTTTGTAGTATGGTTTTCGCCCCCTTTATGGTAAATAAAGACGATCATTAAGCCAGATTTACTTACTCCAACAATAAGACGCGTAGCTTGATTCTTTGCGTGTTTGAGTTTCTGCAGTCACTGAATTTTCGTTTGCATTTAGACGACAAAATTAAACGAATGATTCAACGGTGAACTCCCGGTTAAAGAGATTTACGTTATGTTGACGTATGCGTAAATAGCACCGAGGGCTGTTTAGGACTCGTAGTTGTGAAGGCAGCTGAAGTGAACTTCACAAATTACTGGAATACACATTCGGAATACTTGTTTGTGAGTTTCACAAGCCACATGATCGTCTGTTTTTTGCGTTTCATGTTCTTTTCCATGAGTCCCGCTTTCGCCTGCCTACGTCCTTTTAGCGGCAGTTGCTTTTAGGTAGAGCAGAACATGTATTGTGTTGGCCAGAGATGAGTTGAGCGTGAAAGGTTGTAAAGTAAAAGTTCGCCGTCTCTTAAGTTTGATTTTTGCGATCGTAACTGCATCTACGCGAAAATTTGACCAATGGTCACCTTTAAACGAACAGAGCAAAGATACGGACGTCTTGGCTAATGCGTGGTATATCTGCAATAGGTCAAGTGCATGTGCGAACCAGGCTTAAATTACATAGCACAACGGATAAATGTCGTGCTGCGAATTTCTCTTGAATGCAGATTCGCATGTCTTCCGGGTTGGCAGGTTGCATTGCTACTAGTTAGCATTCGCATCACTCAGCATTACTTTGGCGCCAATATTCTTTGTTGTTCTCTTCACATTTAAGACACTTCATCATTACCGGTGGTATTTTTGTTGCCTTGTTCTCTTAGATTGTGTCTCAGAGTGTACACTTTATACTGTCCGATAGCTGTCGTTGCTTGGACTACTTCCTGCGTTTAATAGTGCGCGTTGTAAGGTCTAAGCAACTTGGATGAAACTTTTAGTGGTTACTGTCCCTAAAAGTGTGATTAGAGCTCAAAGAGACGTATGCGTCCCCCCCCCCCCCCCCCCCAAAAAAAAGTGAGCGTCATCACGTTGAGAGTACCGCCCGTCTAATATAGGGGGATATTATTTTTTGTAAGTAACAGAGAAGACTAGTAGGATGATTTTTTTTTGCCACCTTGTTTTTTTCGCCGTCGTCTCTCTTGAAGTACTTGTGTTTGGTCGCTCCTTCACCGCGATTTAGATGTTGAGAAAGTGCAAAGTAGGATTGTTCTATTCCTGCAATGTGGACTCAGATGAATTGAGGACAGTTTTGACGCGAAAGTGAGCCACCGTATTGAGCTGTCTGCAAATATGCCGAAGGTAGTGGTCGAACATTACACCTTGCAAGCACCATCCTCACTTGCTTTTAAGTGCAAATATTTTCGAGGATGCTTCGTTTCGATTTAGCTACTCCGACTCGCTTTTCTATCCTTCACAGAGCTAAACGACATGAAGCATCCTGGCAGAGCTTGTTGCACAAGTCGTTGAAGAACGTGTAGCACGAGTGCAAGGCGTTACCGTGTACGTATACAACTACTACCCGCAAAAGGTGTGGATTTTACTCGGTTATCTCGCAGAAAAAAACGCCGAACGCTCGTTTGCAGAGCCACGCAAGTGGCATACTTCTTTGTATGCTTTGACTCTTTTGATGGGCGGCTATAATAATTCCTGACTGACACGATCAAGCCATATGCAGCCAGTGGGGCATGCGTCCCACTATTCCTCATGGCCTCCAGTAGTCCACTGCTCGTCTTTCAAATATTGTGGAAGAAACAGCATTCTTATGCTGTTTTCATACGCGGTTGAATTCATTTGAGAAACAGTAAAACAGGAACCATCGGCAGATTTTCCACGCTTGACAAAAATGTATGCGCAGGTTGCCGCCTTTTGTTTATTACGTTGCCACTACGTAAACGCTTGTGTATATGCTTGTCACTATACATTATGTGTCAACATGATATATTGCTGCTTTGTGACTTGTTCACTGGTTCTTACGTGTTAAAAAAACGAAGAGATCTTGGGAAACACCAAAAGGAACAGGGTTTGAGACGAATTTGAATTATGACGTTCTGCGTGGTACAGATGTGTTCTGACACATAGCCCCACCAGTGCCTAAAACGTTTTCAAAAGAAGGCTCTTTACAATTGTCATGTATGACAAGGAAACACGTTAGCAACTGTAATGTTGAGTGGTAGAAAAGACGAGTCACCGGCGATTCTGAACTGCCTCCGGGATCATAGGCTTCCTGCACCTCACACTCAACGTGATAATGCAGGGACTCTGAGATCGGCAGTTTACTGTTGACCCCGCCATGATTTAACACCATCACATGATGTGGTAGCAAGTTATTACGATGTCATAGTGGCGTGACTAATTTTGGCGACTTGTGAAATCGCGATAAGGTCTTAGGACTATGTGATTGCATGATCATTTTCACGCTTACTTTGCTCATTTGTTGAGACATCTAAGGTTGTCACCTGCATATGAAGATAACCACCTCTCTCGTCCTCGTTTACCATCGGCAGTAATTTTCTGTGCGTCTCCCTTTAATTTGCGTTGACCTAATTTTAAATGTAAATTTACTGCTAAAACATTAAATGCGCTGAAGCACAGTCAAATGCATAGCGTTATGATCTTGCCATTTCTAACACTCCCATTTTTTGTGTTTGATTTCTGGCATTGATTGTTTTCCTTGCTTTAATGCATTCTTTCAGCGCTTATTTCATACCTGAGATGTTTTCTTTATTTTTGTGAACCAAGAGTGCTTCCTTACCAAGTCTTAGGACTACTGATGGCAATATTTCTGGTACGATTTAGTTGATTTATTAATGATAGATTGTAGCATTGAGAATGAATTAATTCTAAAGGGCTCCAAAATCACAGTCACACGAACAAAATAAAGTTTATTGGAACTGTACCAAGATGAACATAGATTTAAATCCCATCGCCATAAGTGCTAAACAATTTATGACGTAAAGCGTAGAAGCCTTTCAACGCACATGAAAACAACATCTGACGGAGACTGCTATGTTTGCTCGGTTTCACTGGGAGGGCCTGCTGCTCTTGACTCTAAAAATCGCTTGTACAAATCACTTATTGCCGATGATCGATCGAAGGACACGTAATGGCCGCCGAAGAGCACCGTGCTGAAGGTTAGTGCGCCCGCCCTTTTCTCATAACCTAGGAGCTCGAGCGAAGAATTGTCGTTTCGGTACCAGAGACGACGTTTAGCCTTATTAAACTGGCTCTGACCTCGCCATTCGAGGTTTTCAAAGCATCTTTCGATGTTTACAGCCGGAAACACAGCGTCCAGCTGGGCTGTGTACAAAAGCGTGTGTCTGTTGTTGATAACGGCCAATAATGTTTCCGTGTGGTTCTCAAAAAAGTCTCCGACGGCCAGATTCATAGCTATCTTCATGCGCGTACCGTCTAGAGTTCTAGAAGGGTCCACGTGAATCCTATTCTTGAATTCTTCGCTATTAGCGCAGGACATGTACGCCGCAACTTCTGCTGGCCGTTGGGCTCTTACCACACTACCGTGGTGCTTGAAACCGGTCAATTTTTCGTATAAACTTTGATCTTTGCCGCTGCGCAAATTGAGAACCGTTTGGCTGAGTAGTCCTGCGGCCATTGGGATTTTTCCTTCATTAACGAGGATTTGAATCTCATTGAATCGCTGCGCGAACGACTGACGACCGTGGTCGTCAAGCATACCGGTGTAATAAAGGTAATCAGTTGAGTTGATTAATTCTAATAGCGGGAAAAGGAAGCCAACGCCAAGCATAACTCCTTCCAGGTGCAGTGGAAGCTCCCAAGGGTACCGTGTCATTATCTTTTCCGCTACTCCAATAGCTGATCGGGCTGTAATTAAGAAAAAAGAAAACAACACGTATATTATTGAACACGTATGCAACTGTGAAGAAAGACAAGCTTGTGGGAATTTATCGACAAAGTAATAATCGAGTGACTTTCTTCTGACACAAGTTTCATTTGTACCTTGCCGATTTTTTGTACTCAGAGACGTAACTATGGTGGCAACTATGAAACACTCAAGACCTGTATAGAGGCTAGCGTGCAATTGTTATCACATATTAGACTAGCAGCTTTGTGAAAAGAAATTATTAAATCAAATGAAGACAATTTCATTGAGAATATTTGGAGCAGTTTCGAGTATGTGAATTCACGCCTTATAGTGAGCAATACGCGCAAGACAGAGAGTGTACTTTAATATAAGTGAACTGAAATATCTGTTGCACGTCTGATGGCCTGTTCTGCACGGGATCAATTTGTGTCCGGCTTTTTTTCACAACTGCATCGTTCCCGTGAGCGGAGATGTAGGCCATGCCTGGAAGCAAGTTTTACTAGTTTTTTCTTCTTTTGCCTGATCTCGTTATGAATATAAATCTTGCATATTCTTACACGTACGTCTAATACCAAACTTAATACTTCGCACCACCCAGTTTCAGTCCAGTCCGCAAGGTGCTACTTTAAAATGCGGCTTTGTAGCTGAACCTTGGCACATTTGATAATTATGACACTTGTGTGGGGATCACATAAACTCGCGAACAGCATATACACGTGTAGTCAGTCACACACCTGGAGAAAAAATATTCAAAAACTTTCCTTGAGGCTTGTCGAATTCCAAAAACCCAGCAACGTTTCTGCGACGCGTGGCACACCGGTGGTGTTTTGTTAATGGCGCAGAACGCACCGTAATTATAACACCTAATTTGTAGCTTAATCTTATTCTGTCTGTAAAACTACCGTCATTGAATAGTACTGCAGCAGCATTAAGATTATACATCATGAACACTTGTCAATTGTGGTAAGATTTCAAGGAAGTTCTAATAAGATATCGACTATATTGAGCGCATATGTATTCATTATTATTAAAACTGCCGTGCCCACGCTGATATGTAATTCGTTTTTGTAATAATACTATGAAGTCTTGGTAGTCTGGGTTGCGACAGCGTTTAATTGAGGAAAGACCTCGCAAAACGAACGGGCAGAGCCAGTCCACAGACGATGACGATGATGATGATCCAGAGTGGCAATGAGGACAAAGAGACAAGCGGATGATGGTGATTGTGATCATGCAGGGATGAGGACGATGCAAGTAACAAATGCCCACACTAATTCCCCCCACTTGGAAGCGGACACCCTGGCCGCCGTAAGTCAAAGTGACGGGGAACGTCGCGTGAAAGGTTTCATGCGACAAACGTGGACAATCTCTGTGCTGTGGTAGCGGCGGTCTGTTGGGGCGACGAGTGGTGTCACACGATAATTAACCGGCGAAGTCTGTTCTAAAACAATGTATGGCCCGATGAAGCGTGGTTGGAATTTGTCACAGAGACCAGGAGTGCGAATAGGTGTCAAAAGCAACACCTCGTCACCAGGTTGGAAAGACACAACGCTGTGGGATTCGTCATAGGTGATCTTCCGCTCGTGCTGTCTCGCTTCAGTATTGATGCGAGCCTGATGGCGAGACTGAGCCAGGCGGGAAATGTATTCTTCGCTAGAAGACTGACATGAATTCCCTTGGCTGCTAAAGAAGGAGACGTCGAGAAAGGTAGTCGGGGTGCGTCCGTACACGAGATAAAACGGTGAGTAGCAAGTTGTTCGCTGAACGGCGGTGTTGTAAGCGAATGTCAGGAATGGTAAAAGAGTATCCCAGTTTCTATGGTCAGGTTGGACGTAAACGGCTATCATGTCTGCAAGGGTTCGGTGAAATCTTTCTGTGAGACCATTTGTCTGAGGGTGGTAGCTTGAAGCTGTCTTGTGAGTAGTTCCAGAAGCGCGGAGTACTTCATTTACCATTTGTGACAGGAACACTTTGCCGCGATCACTAAGGAGTTCACGAGGAGCCCCATGACGCAGGATTATGGCGTGAAGAATAAATTCTGCAACTTCCACAGCTGAGCCTGTAATAACAGAGGAAGTCTCAGCGTATCGTGTCAGGTGGTCCACGGCGGTCACTATCTATCGTTTGCCAGCAGATGTGGCGGGGAGAGGCCCGTAAAGGTCAACACCTACAACCTCGAAAGGCATTGACGGGCACGGAAGTGGCTGTAGAGGTCCAGCAGGTGCACACGTGGGGAGTTTACGACGCTGGCATGGGTAGCAGGAACCGACGTACCGCGCTACATTAGAAGAAAGGCCAGGCCAGTAATAACGACATCGAATGCGGTCAAGAGTTTTTTTAAAACCATGATGACCAGCAGTCAAGTCGTCGTGGAAGGCTTCGAGCACCTGAAGTCGAAAAGAGCGTGGCAGTACAGGAACCCAGCGCTGACCGTCAGGGTGATAGACGTGGCGGTAGAGAACCCCATTGTCCAGCTTAAAGTGCAGGAGTTGACGACGGAGTCGCGCGTTTGGTGGATGAGAAACTCCCGAAAGGTGGTCCATCATGCGTCTGCAGTATGAATCGGACTGCTGGTGGGAGATGAATGTTCCCTGGTCGTCCGAAAAGGGTTGCGTTATTGATGCGAGCGTATGAACTTTGGTAGATGTGGCGGTTGAGTTCTCACCAACGCTAATATGGGTAGTTGGAAGCGGGCAACGAGATAAAGCATCGGCGTCTCGATGTTTTCTGCCTGACTTGTAAGTTATGTCGAAGTCGTACTCCTGCAAGCGTAGTATCCACCGACCCAAGCGTCCGGACAAGTTTTTCAGTGTAGAAAGCCAGCATAAGGCATGGTGGTCCGTAACGATTGTGAAGTGACGGCCGTGGAGATAGGGACGGAACTTCTGGACCGACCAAACCACAGCCAGACACTCTTGCTCAGTTATAGTGTAGTTCTTTTCAGCAGGGGTGAGTACGCGACTGGCATATGCAACAACTTTCTCTAGGGAAGACTTGTCGCGTTGTAGAAAAACGGCTCCTATACCAAGGCCGCTAGCGTCGGTATGAAGGATAGTCGGTGCGGCTTCGTCAAAGTGTCAGAGCAGAGGTTCAGACGTGAGTGACCGCTTCAACAGCTCGAATGCCGTTTGACATTCTTGAGACCACAGAAAGGGGACGTTCGAAGCGAGTAGTTGGTGTAATGGAGCAGCAATAGAAGCGAAGTTCTGGATAAACCGGCGAAAATAGGAGGCGAGGCCAAGGAAACTGCGAAGCTCCTTTGGTTTTTCGGGACGCGGAAAGTGAAGGACTGCAGAAATCTTGTCAGGGTCGGGCCGGATACCATCTTTGCTAACGACATGTCCTAAGATCTTGATAGATTTGCTAGCGAAAGAGCATTTCTTAGTGTTTATTTGAAGCCCGGCGCCGGCAAGGCACGTCAGAACTTGATCCAGTCGTTCTAGGTGCTCAGGAAACGTTGACGAAAAGATAATAATGTCGTCCAGGTAGCAAAGGCAACTTTTCCATTTCAGACCGCGCAGCACGGTATCTATCATGCGCTCAAAAGTCGCGGGTGCGTTGCAGAGCCCGAAAGGCATCACGTTGAATTCATATAGCCCGTCGGGGGTTGCAAACGCCATTTTATGCTTATCGTCTTCATGCATGGGAATCTTCCAGTACACAGAACGCAAGTCGATGCTTGAAAAGAATTCCGCGCCTTGTAGGGAACCAAGGGCGTCGTCGATGCGTGGCATAGGGTACACGTCCTTGAGTGTGATCTTATTGAGTGCCCGGTAGTGCACGCAAAAACGCACAGAGCCATCCTTTTTGCGGACCAAAACAATAGGAGACGACCAAGGGCTAGATGAAGGACGGATGACTTCCCGTTTAAGCATGTCCGCAACGTTTTCTTTTATAATTTTTCTTTCAGTTAGAGACATGCGGTAGGGTCGGCGGTGTACGATAGATGTCCCAACATTTTGAATTCGATGTGCTGTAGTATTAGTGCGGCCCAGCTTAGACGAGCGAATGTCGAAAGAATTTGCATGTTTCTGTAACAATGCGAGCAGCTGCTGCCTCGGTGAATATGTCAATTCGCTGCTGATAGCGGTGGTAAAGGCGGAGGAAAAAACATGCTCACCAAGGCAAGGTTCTTTGGATGCGATGGCCTGAAGTGGCATGACAAATACAGGCTCGAAGTCAGCAACATGGGCCACAGTAGTGCCCTGTGGCAGTAAGATCTTCTCCGGTGTAGAGTTGACAGCGGTGACAAGTGCCGAGCCATTGCAAAAACGAACGACACCGGACGGAAGAACTATACCTTTGCGAACGCAAAGTGGTGACGGTGAGACCAATACATCCCCGTGATAGATGTCGTTGGACGTAATGCTGACAACTCGCTCTTGTAGTGGCGGCAGTTCGATGTCTTTCGCAGCGACCAGACGAAGTGGCTTCTGATTGTCGTCGTCAAGCATGTAGTCTGTGTCAGCGAGGTGAACGACGCGTTGTCCACAACAAATCGCCGCGGATGATAGAAAATCCCACCCTAAAGTTAGTTGGTGAGAGCAGCGGGACAGGACAGCAAACTGGACATGATGGCGGATGCCGTCGATGAAAACACGCACAGTACAAAACGCGGAAGGGCGAATGACGTTCCCCTGGGCAGCAACTAACGTGGGGCCATCGTAAGGCGTCATTACTTTCCTTAAATGTTCACACAAATCAGCACGTATCACAGACAATGTCACACCTGTGTCCACCAAAGCATCGACTCGCACTCCTTCCACTTCCACAGAAATCATGTTACACGGGCCCGATGGAGGAATTTCAGTTCTGATTCCGAATGCAGTTTTTCCTCCACAAACTGCATCACTTAGTTTTCCGAATGAATTTCAGAGGTGAATGAGGCGGGCCGAAGTGGAGAAGTGGAATGGCGGAAGGGCGAAGGCGAGCGGCGTCTCGTGTTTCGGCTGTTTCGTGGTGCAGTCGATGCAGGAGAAGATGGAGAACGGTGCGGGATAGACGAATAACGCCGACCTTGATAAGACGCCCCGGCGTACAAATCCCGTTCACGCACGTCGTTCCGACGCTCATCTTGCTGGCGCTTTCGGCAGAAACGAGATATGTGGCCGCGATAGCCACAGTAGTAGCAAACAGGGCGAGACGAGCGCCACGGTGGGGAATAGAAGACATTCGGGGCACCTGTAGATAGCGCGGTCAGGTGGGCCGGAGGGTCAGCGGGTACAGAATGGTAGTTGACTGGGGGAGCGGCAGCAACTGACGCGTAGGATGGACGCGGCAATGTCACGTGGGCGTCGCTGGGAGGCACGGCAGCAACTTCAGGTTACGTGGGTATGGGGCGTGAAGCATGTGGCTGTGCGGGCGCAACGCCGGTCAGCGTTGTAAGTTCCTCCCTGATGATGTCACGTAAGGGCATTCCCGAAGGCTGTGTAGGTCGTGGTGTAGGAGGTGTGAAGCCCATGGACTGCAATTCTTCGCGTATAATGTCCCGGATGAGGTCGCGCAGGTGACCATCTGACGTGGAGTGGTGGTCGCCAATGTCTGGTTGGAGGCGAACGGAGTCTAGCACATCAAGGCGCTGGCATGTCGTCACGACATCAGCGATGGTAGCTGGGTTTTGCACAGCGAGTGCATTAAAGGCAACAGGCCCAATGCCTTTCAATATGTGGCGCACTTTGTCCGATTCCGGCATGGATTGATTGACACGCCGGCACAGTGCGAGGACATCCTCGATGTATGAAGTGTACGATTCACCGGGATGTTGTCGGCGGGTATCAAGTGTCCTCTTCGCGACGGCGGATCGAATGCCCGGGGTGCCAAAAACGTGTCGCAGCGGCTGCTGGAAGGTAGCCCAGTCGGGTAAGTCAATGACGTGGTTAAAATACCATGTCTTTGCGACTCCGGTCAGATAAAATGGGACGTAACGCAGTTTGGCGGCCTCGTCCCACCGATTAGCGACACTTACGCGGTCGTAGTCATCGAGCCAGTCTTCTACGTCTTCTCCACGACGACCAGCGAAGAGCGGGGGTTCCCGCTGATGTCCGTGTATGTAAATAGGAGGGGCAGCTTGCGTCGGTGCGTGGTTGATGACATGAGCGCCGGTAGGCTCGGTCTGGGACATGCTGCCTGACAGTGGGCGCAATCGGCGGCCTGAACGAAGCTCCAGCGGGTAGAGCGGGCTGCGGGAGGTAAGAGGACCGAAAATCCACCTCCACCACGCATGAAGTCTTGGTAGTCTGGGTTGCGACAGCGTTTAATTGAGGAAAGACCTCGCAAAACGAACGGGCAGAGCCAGTTCACAGACGATAACGATGATGATGATCCAGAATGGCAATGAGGACAAAGAGACAAGCGGATGATGGTGATTGTGATCATGCAGGGATGAGGACGATGCAAGTACAAATGCCCACAATACTTCCATTGCCTGCAGTGCACGTGGTACTTGGTGCCTTATTCTCTCAATATTATAGCAATACATTCCTATCGACGCATTGCTTTCGTTCTTAATACTGAGATTTGCTGATATTAGGGCATTGCCGCTTCAGTGCATTTAATTTTTTATTATTTTGTCATGACTTCCTCTTGTAATAATGCGGTCTAATACATTTTTGAGTCGCATTGATTTTGTGTTCTTCAAAAATATTCAGCTTCTGGGGGCTCACATTTAAATCTGCTCTGTTGTATAGATAACTGAGCAAATGAATAAACAAACAAAAACAAATAGTATTTAAGCGAATAAACAAAAATAGTAAATAAATAAATAAATAAATAAATAAATAATGTTTTCAGCACACCACACTGTTTGCTTCATAACAAAGAATTCAAGAGCGATCGTGCAAGTTTGCCATGTTTTGGCGAATTCCCGCCCCACGCCCTCATCATATAGTTTGTGGTGCGGAAGTCATTTAGTTTGTAATTGTGGAGTTGTGGCTAAACGTTCAAGCCAATGCTGGGACAAGAATTCGCTTTACCTCCGTAAGACTCCCCAGCGATGTAGAAACTTCGTTCATGGTATTCGGGGAAAAGCCTCAGAAAGCGTCTCAAGAATCTCATGACGTGTGCAGACGCCTGATCAAGTGTTCTGGGGTACACTCCACGCTTGTCGAAGCTGAACCCCGATCCCACTGGCTGATCCAAATAGATGACGTGAAACTGCTTGACCAGTGTGTGATGCCGGTAATAAAGTGCTCCGGAGGCGTTGATACCGAGCGGTCCATTCTCAAGGAACTGGCCGAAGAGCGACGATTTTCCTGGTCCACCTTGCAACCACAGCAATAAAGGTTTTGTCCGTGGTTCTTGCTGCAAACGCATGATAAAAAACACACAATCAATGAAAAGTAATATCGTAATGCTTAACATTCTGACAACATGATGATACTTATTTTACGTGGCATCTAAATACATGAGCGTGTTTGGGGACGTCAACGTGCAACTACACACATCATTTCATGCACAATATTTCTGAGCTGGAAAGTAAAAAAAAATTTGATGGACTGGCTAACCTGAGCAAGCCAGTTAAGTTCCTCGGATTCCACAGGGACAGTGCTTCGTGAGCTTTATTTCGCCCCCGGGCCATTATTTAAAACTCAAGATACGTATACAGTGGCAACCAATTATCGGCTTATGACACTCAACATACATACAAGGCAAGGACGAGTCTCCTGCTTGCATGGCTTGTGGTGGCTTCCCCGATAAATCTCGCGTTCTGCGGGATTGTTCGGCTGGTCTTGCGGCCATGGGCAAGAACGCTTCAAGCACGTACCTTCGCTTCAAGCACGTACCTATAAACCTAGAATCTGCGACCTTTGAGGAGCGGCTGGTAAACTCCTCCCCGGACATCATGAAGGCACGACTCGAAAGTTTGAAACTTGAAGGCCTGTCTGATGGTTAGGCCTTGCTTCTTCTTTATTGGTGGACGCGGAGTGGGGTTTGTTACTTGTCTCTATTTCAAAAAACTATGTTGCACCATACGCCTATAATTTGGCGTATGCAGAGAAAAACGAATTCAAGTGTGAATGGTAAGAAATCCATACCGTGGCTTTGATGAGCAAGAAGAACAAATACGAAGACCGGTCTTCATCGACAGGAATAAAACCAGAGTACGCTTTCAAGTGGGCACACGGCTCTGGCAAGCACACACGACTCGCCATTCTCATTTCAAGGAGTTCTTGTTGGGGTATCCGGTTATTGGTTGCATTAAGAAGGAGGTCCTCAAATGGTGCTCTGAAAAATAGCGGCAAAAATAATTGTTAATGAAGGTGCACGCAACAAACCACGCAGAATTTTTGATTGGCCAAGCTGCTTTATATAGATTTGAATGTCCTATTCGATTGGCTAGACGCCAGAAACGCGCGCCCGATATAAATATTCAGCTGCTCCCACTGAGAACGTATTTGGCGCATGAACGCTGTTCTAGGGCACCTCATCCTCTAGGCACACGCTGCTTTAAGCTTAGAGTTACTCCGAGGGATCTCAACAAACTACGATAAGAATCTCCTTGCTACTTGGACAGATTTAAACTATAGCACAGATTTGATTACGTTTGTTATTAGAATTTGACGTGTTTCTGTACTGGTTGTATTTCTTTGCCGATGTGGATGGAAACTTATAAACTCTGTGGTATATTTGAATTATGAGGACATCCTGCACTGCGTTGTTGCTATTCTTCTATGCGATACAATATTTCCTAGCAGTTTTTGCCTAGCATAACAGAATTTCATAATCCATGCATGATTCTCGCAAAACAACGCGCACGCTATGAGCCTTTGCAAAGATTCGATATACTATATATATAGTATATATATATATATATATATATATATATATATATATATATATATATATATATATATATATATATATATATAGACGTTGCGAGGAAGGAAGCGTACTGGCTCCGTAGTAACAACGGAAGCAAAAGGCACGGCTAACAAGGAAACACTTTTATTAATCACAGATTGTGATTAATAAAAGTGTTTCCTCGTTAGTCGTGCCTTTTGCTTCCGTTATATATATATATATATATATATATATATATATATATATTATAAAGGAGATTTATTAAGCAGAAAGGTTGGTGCTTGGAAGGCTTGGAAGGCGATGCACCAGCCGCAATTTCCGAGCTCGAGCCGCTGCTGCACACTCGATGCCGCTGCCTCTGCGCCGGAGTACTTCCTCTTCTTTACAATGGCCCCACGGAGAAAAAAAGGAGCCATCCTGGCGACTTAGTCCTGTGCAGGCGGCGTTGAACCGTGGTATTGCTTGAGCCTCTGTACGTGTACAACCTCGCGGTTGCGACGTCGCAAGTCCGATGGTGGAGTAAGAGGCTCAATGAGGTAGTTTACTGGCGAAGTTTGTTCGACAATACGATATGGCCCATCGTACTTTGGCAGAAGTTTGGAAGAGAGCCCAGTTGTGCGATGCGGCACTGACAGCCAGACAAGAGAACCCGGAAGAAAAACGGGAGTTGAGGTCTGGGCATCACGAATTGCCTTTTGCCTGTTTTGGTCATCGCAGGTAAAGCGACGAGCTAACTGGCGGCATTCTTCTGCGTGTCTGGCGGCGTCCAAGATCGGTAGGCACTCGGACGCGTCAGGTCGATAGGGCAAAATGGTGTCAATGGTGTGGGAGGGGTGACGGCCGTAGAGGAGGTAAAAAGGGGAGAAGCCTGTTGTCGCTTGCGTTGCCGTATTGTAGGCGTATGTAATGAATGGGAGAACTAAGTCCCAGTTAGAGTGGTCAGGCGTCACATACATAGATAGCATGTCACCGAGAGTACGATTAAAGCGCTCGGTAGCCCCATTGGTTTATGGGTGGTAAGCGGTACATGTGCGATGTACAATAGCACACTCAGCGAGCAATTTTCCAATGACCTCGGACAAGAAGGCGCGGCCGCGGTCACTGAGGAGTTCTTGAGGGCCTCCATGACGCAACACAAAATGACGTAGTAGGAAAGTGGCAACCTCTTGTGCTGTAGCCGTTTTAAGAGCAGCGGTCTCAGCATAGCGCGTTAGGTGGTCGATAGCAACTATTATCCACCTGTTGCCAGTTGGAGTCAATGGATGTGGCCCATAAATATCTATTCCAACCCGTTCGAAGGGTCGGGAAGGGCATGGTAAAGGCTGCAGTTCACCGGCGGAGGCGTGTGGTGGAGATTTTCGGCGCTGACATTCGGCACAAGAGCGGACGAAGTTGCGGACGAAGGTATACATGCCACGCCAGTAGTAGCGATGTCGAAGCCTTTCGTAGGTCTTGAAGACTCCTGCGTGGCCACATTGTGGGTCAGCGTGAAAAGAGGAACAAATCTGCGACCTCAGGGTTCGTGGAACGACGAGCAGCCACTTGCGTCCCTCTGGTGCGTAGTTACGTCGATAGAGAAGCGTGTCACGTATCGAGAAGTGTGGAACTTGGCGCCGAAGCGTTCGCGTCTTTGGGAGTTCAGAAGTGTCGGAGAGATGATTGAGGAGAGACGCAGTCCACGGGTCATTGCGTTGTTCGATAGCAATGGTGTCAAAGTCAAGCGATGACAATGTGGAATCGCAAGCGTAGTCAGCTGTGGCATTCTGGGACAGGGGGGAACGGGAAAGGGCGTCGGCGTCAGCATGCTTCCGTCCTGACCGATAAACCACGCGTATGTCGTAATCTTGAATTTTCAACGCCCAGCGAGCGAGGCGGCCAGATGGGTCTTTTAACGTCGAAAGCCAGCACAGCGCGTGGTGGTCGGTCACGACGTCAAAAGAACGACCATATAGATATGGGCGAAACTTTCCAAGGGCCCACACAATAGCCAAGCACTCCTTTTCTGTGACGCTGTAGTTGCTCTCAGCCTTGGTAAGTGTGCGACTAGCGTATGCCACGACGTATTCCTGATGTTCCGGTTTACGCTGTGCGAGCACAGCACCCAGGCCTACACCACTGGCGTCGGTGTGGATTTCAGTTGGCGCTTCAGGATCGAAATGGCGTAGAATTGGTGGCGTCGTAAGAAGCCGTCGCAGGGTGTTGAAAGCCTCGTCGCAGGCAGGGGACCACGATAAGAGGTCTTTACAGCTGCTGAGAAGTTGCGTGAGAGGTGATATAATAGACGCGAAGTTTCGGACGAATCGCCGGAAATACGAACACAAGCCGATGAAACTTCGAAGTTCTTTGATGGTGGCAGGTTTAGGAAACGCCGTAACAGCTCGCAATTTCTCGGGATCCGGGAGGATGCCTTCCTTGGAAACAACGTGGCCCAAAATGTTCAGTTGACGCATGGCAAATCGACATTTTTTGAGATTTAATTGCAAACCGGCGTTAGTTAAGCAAGTAAAGACGTGCTGAAGGCGACGTAAGTGTGTGTCAAAGTTAGGGGCGAAGACCACGATATCATCGAGGTAACACAAGCATATCTTCCATTTTAGTCCACGCAGGATGTTGTCCATCATTCGTTCGAACGTTGCAGGTGCATTGCAAAGTCCGAAGGGCATGACGGTGAATTCATATAAGCCGTCTGGCGTGACAAAAGCGGTTTTGGGGCGATCGGCCTCCGCCATAGGCACCTGCCAGTAGCCTGACCGCAAGTCTAACGAGGAAAAGAACTCGGCACCCTGCAAACTGTCTAAAGCATCGTCAATGCGCGGTAGTGGATACGACGTTGAGTCAGGCGCTGAGACGACAGCCAGTTCACAGACGGAGGTAGAAGGCACCTCATCGGGGACGGATATAATTCTGGAAGAACTGATTGTCTCGACGTGGCCAAGGCACTCGCGACACAGTAGAGATAAAGACGACGACTCATGATTATAAATTGGCATTGTGGTTGACCCTTGTACAAGATCGAGAGCAGCAAAAGGCAGGGGGAGAGCTCTTCGGGCGACGAATATTGGAGATGGTGTGAAGAAGACCGTGCCGTCGGATATGGCGCTGCATGAAACTGGCACGAACGCAAAAGAGCATGGAGGGATGTAGGTGTCATCGCTAACGACAAGTTTAGCGGCAAACTGGGTGTCGACGGACGCTTGGTCATCCAGTGAGCAAAATTCGACCTCAGCCCTAGCACAGTCGATTACGGCGTTATGACGCGACAAAAGTCCCATCCCAAAATAATATTATGGGAGCATGATGAAAGAACAACGAACTCTATCGTATACAGAACGTCCTGAATTGTCACGCGGGCTGTACATACTGCGGTCGGTTGAACAGGTTGAGCACTGGCTGTGCGAAGCGATAATCCGGAGAAAGGCGTCGTAACCTTACGAATTGAGCGGCAAAATCCAGCATCTATTACCGAAACAGCTGCACCGGTATCTACAAGAGCGATGGTAGGGATATTTTCGACGAACACATCAATAACATTGGTAGGTGACAAACGAGGACTTGGGCAAACCGAAACTTGCGCAGTTCTTGCCTCAGGAACTGCGTCGTCTAGTTTTCCTCCTCGTTAGGTGCGGGCCGTCGACGCATAGGAGAAGGCGAGCGGCGGCGTGGAGAGGGCGAGCGAAGACGTCCCGGCCGAGGGCGGTGGTCGTCCTGGTAGCGGGCTGGCATTGGAGTGGAGGAACCGTATCGCGCGTTGGAGTCAAGCGGGAAGAAAGGCTCACGGCGGTTTTCATTGGTGATATGCGTCCGGCGGCGGCAATACCTTGCGACGTGTCCGGGGTATCGACAAGTGTAACATATCGGGCGATTATCGAGGGTGCGCCACGGGTTGGCGGTGTTAGTGCTGGTCCAGTGAACTGGAGCTGGGGGATAGCTCGCGCGAGGCTGGAACGGAGACGCAGGTGCCTTGCGAGTTGGCATGGCTGCAGCCGCGGCGTAGGTGAGAGGAGCAGCCACAAGATTAGGCTCGCGAGCAGCTGGTAAGGCCTCGGCGACCTCTCCTTGAATGACGTCACGTAGAGACGATGGTAAAGTTGTGGTAGCTTCTGGTGTGAAAGGCACCAAGGAAAGCTGTCGTGCAACTTCTTCGCGGACAAATGCTTTTATTTCGGCCATTAGTGACGCGTGGTCATGACCACTGATCGCACTAGACAGCGATGCCAAATCGTGCGCTGGAGGACGTCTTGTCAGCGCTCGCTGCTTCCGCAATTCATCGTAGCTTTGGCAGAGGCTAATTACGTCGTTAACAGTGGTCGGGCTTTTCGCCAAGAGCATTTGAAAAGCGTCGTCGTCAATCCCTTTGAGGATGTGCTTACATTTTTCAGCTTCCGTCATTTCGGCGTTCACGCGTCTGCACAAATCGACGACGTCCTCTATGTACCTTGTAAAGGTTTCACCCGTTTCTTGTGCGCGTGTGCGTAAACGTTGCTCGGCACGAAGTTTTCGGACGGCAGGTTGATCGAAGACTGCTACAATCGACGTTTTAAATTGCGGCCACGTTCGGACGTCCGCCTGGTGGTTTCTAAGCCAAAGGCTGGCTACACCCGTGAGATAGAACGAGACGCGTGTCAACTTGTCCGCGTCCGTCCATCTGTTTAAAGCGTTCACCCGTTCGAAAGTGGAGAGCCACTCTTCAACGTCGTTGTCATCTGTTCCACTGAAGATTGGAGGCTCCCGCTGAGGAACACTGCCTGGACAGGTGGCCGGAAGAGATGGAAGCGTCTGCTGATCGGCGTCCGGCATAGCAGAAGGTAGCCGTCGAGAACGGAGTTCCAGGATGGTAGCGGGAAGGTGTAAGGGATGGTACCCAGCATCTCCACCAATTATAAAGGAGATTTATTAAGCAGAAAGGTTGGTGCTTTGAAGGCTTGGAAGGCGATGCACCAGCCGCAATTTCCGAGCTCGAGCCGCTGCTGCACACTCGATGCTGCTGCCGCTGCTGCACACTCGATGCCGCTGCCTCTGCGCCGGAGTACTTCCTCTTCTTTACAATATATATAAGGCTTATATGCAGAAGAATAACTTCGGTTGCCGCAAGGTTATAAATATGAAAGTAGATGCGCTTTCACATAACAACTGTTTATTGTGCCGATGTTTCGACAGGAACCCTGTCTTTTTCAAGGCATAATACTATTTACACATGTTCCGTGCCTTTTTATATCCTATCGAGACAGGAGGGGAGGGGTCAATTGAGAGAGAGAGAGGAAGAGAGAGAGAGAAAAAAACAGCGAAACCGGAGGACAAACATTAAATAAAATACAGAAAATCTAGAAGAAGAAGCAAGACCAACACGGCCTAATTAGAAAGGGGCAGCTTTTCAACAGAGTAGGGCAGAGGTAGATGAGGAATGTCATCATTGTCAACAATACCTCCCCCGCACCCACACTTCCCCAAGTGGGCAGGGAGCCGCCGTTTTTGTATTTCACCTTTCCGTGTAGTCCGCTGGCGGCTCGTTCCTCTTTGAAGTGTATGACAAGTTAATGGGGAGGGCTTAAGCGCTTTAAGTGCATGCTGGTGGCGTCGGGAGGAGCGGAAAAGCCGGTGAATGAGGCACCGCCATCGATATTCATTATAAGCATTGGCTCATTGTCCGTGAAGGAACAGAATGTGGGTTAAAAATTAGAGAAGAAAAAAAAACCATGGGGGGGGGGGGGGAGGGGGGAGACTGTACGACATCCGAGACAGTCACCACACAGTTGCGGCTTACTGGGAAGACATGCGCGCATGCACGAAAAAGTTAACGAAACCACCTAGTTGTCAGCTCCTTGTCAGTGAAGGAACAGAATGTGCGTTTCAACTTAAAGAAGAGAAAGAAAAAGAAAAAAAAGAAGGGGGGGGGGGACAATACGACATCCGGGACCACTTATCTGTGCGTTCCGGCTGTGCTTGATGAGGCAAATCATTTCTATGTTGTCAGATGCATAGGCCAAAAGCTTTGTTAGCGGGTAATATTATTGTCGTAATGAAACGGGACTGATTAGAGAGAAGCGTTTGCGTCTTTTAGTTGTCGTAACGCAGACAGAGTGCCTGGGTGTTCATTTATTCCGTATTTTATCGTGTTAAGTTTGTACATAAAATAAGATTCCCGTTGTTCCCGTTCTCTGATTGTTCGAAAGTTGTTTTCTAGTAGTGTAACCCTGATGTCATCAAAGCTGTGGTCTTTTGATGTGCAGTGTTTTGAAAGTGGAAGGCCTGGCAGAGATCGTACATGTGCCCGATGGTTGTTGAATCTAATTCTAAACGGAGTGTCTGTCTGGCCCACGTATTGCTTGTTACATACCCCACATTCTAGGAGGTATATGACGTTGTCTGATTCACAGTCTAGTGCACCTCTTATTCTGTGCTTAAAATCCGAGTGGGTGCTTTTCGCCACTGTCGTTGTCTGCATGTGTTTGCATACCCTGCATCTGCTTTTTCCGCAAGGGTGACACCCAATTTGAGGTTTCACAC
The DNA here is from genome assembly GCF_013339725.1 of Rhipicephalus microplus. Classification (NCBI taxonomy): domain Eukaryota; kingdom Metazoa; phylum Arthropoda; class Arachnida; order Ixodida; family Ixodidae; genus Rhipicephalus; species Rhipicephalus microplus. The sequence goes on from NC_051167.1 coordinate 76,489,922, forward strand.
CTATCTTTGAATTTATTAAATGATCCTTTATATTTTTCGGCCTTCTGTATACAACACAAGGAGGAGAAGTGAAAATTATGGATAGTCGCACGCTCTGTTCCAATATGTTAAAGTGTTTTCTTAGGACCTTGTTTATGTTCGGTGGGTTGCTCGTGAAAGTTGCTCGTGAAAGACAACGACAGTGGCGAAAAGCACCCACTCGGATTTTAAGCACAGGATAAGAGGTGCACTAGACTGTGACTCAGACAACGTCATATACCTCCTGGAATGTGGGGTATGTAACAAGCAATATGTGGGCCAGACAGACACTCCGTTTAGAATTAGATTCAACAACCATCGGGCAGATGTACGATCTCTGCCAGGCCTTCCACTTTCAAAACACTGCACATTAAAACACCACAGCTTTGATGACATCAGGGTTACACTACTAGAAAACAACTTTCGAACAATCAGAGAACGGGAACAACGGGAATCTTATTTTATCTACAAATTTAACACGATAAAATACGGAATAAATGAACACCCAGGCACTCTGTCTGCGTTACGACAACTAAAAGACGCAAACGCTTCTCTCTAATCAGTCCGGTTTCATTAAGACAATAATATTACCCGTTAACAAAGCTTTTGGCCTATGCATCTGACAACATAGAAATGATTTGCCTCATCAAGCACAGCCGGAACACACAGATAAGTGGTCCCGGATGTCGTATTGTCCCCCCCCCCCTTCTTTTTTTTTCTTTCTCTTCTTTAGGTTGAAACGCACATTCTGTTCCTTCACTGACAAGGAGCTGACAACTAGGTGGTTTCGTTAACTTTTTCGTGCATGCGCGCATGTCTTCCCAGTAAGCCGCAACTGTGTGGTGACTGTCTCGGATGTCGTACAGTCTCCCCCCTCCCCCCCCCCATGGTTTTTTTTCTTCTTCTCTAATTTTTAACGCACATTCTGTTCCTTCACTGACAAGGAGCTAATGCTTATAATGAATATCGATGGCGGTGCCTCATTCACCGGCTTTTCCGCTCCTCCCGACGCCACCAGCATGCACTTAAAGCGCTTAAGCCCTCCCCATTAACTTGTCATACACTTCAAAGAGGAACGAGCCGCCAGCGGACTACACGGAAAGGTGAAATACAAAAACGGCGGCTCCCTGCCCACTTGGGGAAGTGTGGGTGCGGGGGAGGTATTGTTGACAATGATGACATTCCTCATCTACCTCTGCCCTACTCTGTTGAAAAGCTGCCCCTTTCTAATTAGGCCGTGTTAGTCTTGCTTCTTCTTCTTATATATATATTGTTAAGGCGTTTATTAGCCGGCCCACAGCGAGCAAGCACAATGACGACAGTAACGGCCAAGCACGGGCTCTCAGCGCGAGCTGCGTCCTTGTTGGGTAGCCCCACTAGAAGGTACTCAAGAGTTCGACCCATTTCTTAGTTCGGAGGCTTCACTACAATTACCCCGGGGTCGAAGAGGGAGCCGTCTGGCGACCTAACAGCTTGTTATTATGAGCGGGTCATAATAAGCCTTCAGGCGCTCCACGTTGACGATGTTTCGCCCACGGCGGCGCATGTCCGAAGATTGTTCAATGGGTTTGATCAGATATTTGACGGGTGAGGTGCGCTCGATGACACGGTAGGGGCCTTCGTATTTGGGACGTAGTTTGGAAGAGAGGCCAGCGGTAGAGGTCGGGATCGAGAGCCATACAAGCGCACCAGGAAGGAACGTGGGCTCAGAAGTGGTGGAGCCATCACGGATACTCTTCTGCCGCTCTTGCTCTTGCGTCGTAAAAGTCTTGGCAAGCTCGCGACACTCTTCAGCCAGCCTGGCTGTCTCGGAAATAGGTGCACACTCAGATGGATCCGGCGTGTACGGGAGTATCGTGTCCATGGTGTGCGACGGGTGCCTTCCGTACAGCAAGTAGAAAGGTGAAAAACCAGTCATGCTCTGAGGGGCGGTGTTGTAGGCGTAGGTGACGAAGGGCAGTATATTATCCCAATTAGTGTGGTTGGCAGCGACGTACATAGAAAGCATGTCGCTGAGGGTGCGGTTAAAGCGTTCAGTGAGGCCATTCGTCTGTGGGTGGTAAGCAGTAGTTTTGCGGTGGACAGAATGGCACTCCGTCAGAATGGCTTCGACGACTTCCGACAAGAAGACACGGCCTCGATCGCTGAGAAGCTCTTGGGGTGGTCCGTGGCGCAGTATAAATCGATGCAGCAGGAAGGACGCAACATCGCGCGCAGCAGCCGCAGGGAGAGCGGCGGTTTCGGCGTATCGCGTTAAATGGTCAACGGCAACGATGGCCCAGCGGTTACCAGCCGACGTCAGAGGAAGTGGTCCATACAAATCGATACCTACGCGCCCAAAGGGATGGTCAGGGCAAGGTAACGGTTGTAGACTGGCGTGCGACATGTGAGCTGACGGTTTACGGCGTTGGCAAGTGAGGCAAGAGCGAACGAACTGCTGCACATAGCGGTACATCCCGCGCCAGAAGTAGCGTTGTCGAATGCGATGGTAGGTTTTGAATACCCCAGAGTGCGCGCATTGCGGATCAGAATGGAAGGATTCAAATATCTCTGACAGCAGACTGCGGGGTATCACGAGTAACCACTGCCGGTCGTCGGCGTCGTAATTGCGTCGGTGTAGAAGGCCGTCACGAATGGCGAAATGGCGAGCTTGACGACGCAATGCACGCGTGGATGGCGTTGCGGATGGATCAGAGAGCAAGTCGATCAGCGGGCCGATCCAATTATCCTTTCGCTGTTCGGTAGCGATTATGTCAACGTCAATGGCAGAAACAGCAGCCGAGGATACTGAGCAGAGCACATCACCTTCAGGCAGAAGGGAGCGCGAGAGGGCGTCGGCGTCAGCATGCTGGCGTCCGTTGCGGTACAGCACGCGGATGTCGTAGTCTTGTAAACGAAGAGCCCAACGGGCGAGACGGCCTGAGGGATCCTTCAATGATGAAAGCCAGCATCGTGCATGATGGTCGGTGACGACATCGAATGGGCGACCATACAAATACGGTCGAAACTTTGTAAGAGCCCCGACGATCGCCAGGCATTCTTTCTCCGTGACGGTGTAGTTTGTCTCAGCTCTCGTGAGCGTACGGCTTGCATATGCTACGACATATTCAGAGAATCCGGGTTTGCGCTGTGCCAGGACAGCGCCGAGGCCTACACCGCTGGCGTCTGTGTGCACCTCCGTCGGGGCCGTAGGGTCGTAGTGGCGTAGAATGGGAGGAGACATCAACACATGGCGGAGCTTCGCGAACGCGTCGTCGCACTCAGACGACCACGAATTGAGGGACCCGTTACTTCCAAGGAGCTTCGTCAGCGGTGATATGATCGTGGCAAAGTTTCGTATGAAGCGTCGGAAGTATGAGCACAGGCCCACGAAACTACGCAGTTCTTTGACGGACACAGGTTTGGGGAATTCGGCCACGGCCCGAAGCTTGGCTGGGTCAGGAAGAATGCCATCCTTGGACACGACGTACCCAAGGATGGTGAGTTGCCGTGCTGCAAAGCGGCACTTCTTCAGATTTAGTTGCAAGCCGGCATTGCTGACACGTGCAAAAACTTCTTTCAGACGTTGGAGGTGCGAAGAGAAATCTGGAGCGAACACAACAACGTCATCGAGGTAACACAAGCACGTGTGCCATTTCAAGTTGCGCAGAACGGTGTCCATCATGCGCTCAAAGGTCGCAGGTGCATTACATAGACCAAACGGCATGACGTTGAATTCGTACAAGCCGTCGGGTGTGATGAACGCAGTCTTCGGTCGAGCGTCATCAGCCATGGGTACTTGCCAGTACCCCGAGCGTAGATCGAGAGAAAAAAAAAATTCGGCTCCGTGAAGGCTGTCAATTGCGTCATCGATGCGCGGCAGTGGGTAAACATCCTTGCGAGTGATCTTATTGAGCCGTCTGTAGTCCTCACAGAACCGCGCAGAACCATCTTTCTTCGCAACAAGAACAACAGGAGACGCCCATGGACTGTCCGAGGGCCGAATAACGTCGCGTCTGAGCATATCATGAACCTGCTCGTTAATTTCCCGACGTTCAGCAGGCGACACGCGGTAGGGACGTTGCCGTAATGGTGGATGGGCACCAGTGTCGATACGATGCGTAACAGCGGACGCACGACCGAGAGAACTTCGCCCGACATCGAAAGAAGAACGATATTCTCGCAACAGGTTCAGAAGCTGGGAACGCTGTACCGACGTGAGGTTGTCATCAATGTAAGGGCCAAATACATCAGGAGATGATGAATCAGAAGTGGAAACAGCACTGATGGTACGCAAATTGGGACAACGCAAGTCATCAGGTACGTCCAGGACTTGTGCGTTATCCACTGGTTCCACTCTGCCGAGACATTCCCCTCGAACCAAGGTAACAGTGTACGGGGATGGGTTGGTCACGAAAATAGAGGCGTTGCCCTGGGTGATTTGCACGGTCGCGAAAGGTACTAGCAACCCTTTCCTTCGGCAAGCACGGTTGGATGGCGAAACGAGTGCAATTGTGTCGGAGAGTCCAGCGCAGTAGACAGATACACCCATCGTGGAGCTTGGAGGCACTATGGTATCGTCTTTCACGAGAATCTTGCTCACTTTCGAAGAACTGTCTTCCGGCGTCAAATGCGAGAAGGGGGAGAGTTCAATTTCGGCGGCAGCACAATGGATGACGGCGTCGTTGCGGGAGAGAAAATCCCACCCCAGGATGACGTCATGAGAGCATGCGGGAATGATGATGAATTGGGCGACATACAGAATGTCCTGAACGACAACGCGAGCTGTGCACCCTGCTGTAGGATAGATACGATGCAAACCGGCGGTACGAAGGGACAATCCAGAAATTGGCGTCGTCACTTTACGAAGCAAGCGGCAAAATTTTTCGTCCATAACGGGTGCTGCAGCTCCTGTGTCAATGAGAGCAGATGCGTGAACACCGTCCACAAGCACGTCAATGACATTAGATGGGCGGCTCTGGGGGCTTTCACAATGCGATAGCATTGCAGTCCTTGCCTCGGGGACTGCGACGACTAGTTTTCCCGCTCGTGAGCAGCTGAACTTGGCCGCATCGGGGACGGGGAACGACGTCGTGGAGACGGTGACCTACGAGAAGATGAAGCTAGGCGAGTTGACGGTGGCATAGACGGCGTTTCCTCGTGATAGGTACGCCTGATCTGGCCAGCAACAGGCGACGAGATATGGGGCGTCTGTACGCGAGTGCAATAACGTGCTACGTGGCCGGCGTAACCGCAGGCAAAGCAAATGGGCCGGTTGTCGGATGTGCGCCATCGGTTCGCCGGGGTGGGTCTTGTCCATGACGCAAGAGCCGATGGATGGAACGGTGGCTTGAAAGGCTGCAGGGGGTGCTGGAGCTGAGTCTGAGACGTCACGTCAACATACGTAGCCGGCATACCCGCTGCAAAGGGTGGAGGTCGTGCGGCAGCTTCGGCGTAAGTCAGTGGGGCGGGCGCTTGAACGACTGGAGGCGGCCTGGCGACCACTTGGGCGTAACTTGGGGGTACAGGAGCCGGAAGCTGTTGTGGGTGGTACGCAGGCATGACCTCCGCTATTTCCTGCTCAATCGCTCGGCGGATGGGGGGGGGGGGAAATGGTAGTGGCCGATTGTTGAGCAGCCGGTGGGTGGGCAAAGGGCAGGAGAGAGAACTGCCGTGCGATTTCCTCACGTATGAAGGACTTGAGGTCTGCCAGCAGTGCCACCTGGTCACAGCTCACCTCCAAGTCTGCAAGCCCTGCATCTCGTGGTGTGGAGCGACGGGTCATCGAACGCTGCCGGCGGAGCTCCTCGTAGCTTTGGCACAGCGTGATGACCTCAGCTACTGTGCCTGGGTTTTTGGCAAGCAGCATCGTGAAGGCATCATCGGCAATGCCCTTCATGACGTTCCGGATCTTGTCTGATTCAGACATGCTGTCGTTGGATTTCTTGCATAGGTCCAGGACGTCTTCAATGTAACTGGTGAATGATTCACCGGCCTGCTGAGCGCGTTCGCGTAAGCGCTGCTCGGCTTGCAGCTTACGAACGGCAGGGCGGCCAAAAACGTTGGTGATAGCGGTCTTAAAATCGGACCAGGTTGCGAAATCAGACGCGTGGTTGTTATACCACATGCCGGCCACACCCGCGAGGTAGAAAACCAGGTTGCCGAGTTTACCTGCCTCGTCCCAATGATTGGGGATGCTGACGCGTTCGTACATGGCGAGCCAGTCCTCGACGTCGGTGCCATCCGCGCCGGTGAAGACAGGTGGGTCGCGGATGCGGGGGACACCGGAACATGGCGTCGGCGCAGGAGGAAGCGTTTGCTGAGCGGCGTCTTGTTGCATGGTTGAAGGCACGGTACGGGATCTAAGCTCCAAGGGCATCGAATGTGAATCGAAGATGTTTGAAGGGCACAGCACTCTCCACCAAAATGTTAAGGCGTTTATTAGCCGGCCCACAGCGAGCAAGCACAATGGCGAGAGTAACGGCCAAGCACGGGCTCTCAGCGCGAGCGGCGTCCTTGTTGGGTAGCCCCACTAGAAGGTACTCAAGAGTTCGACCCATTTCATAGTTCGGAGGCTTCGCTACAATATATATATATATGAATAAAAGAAGACACACGTCGAAAAACGGAAAGGTTTCTTTACGTTTCGGCCGTGGGACCAGCCTTCGTCAGAATAACCTCGCCTAATATATATATATATATATAAATATATATATATATTAGGCGAGTGTCTTCCGTGAATTTAGTCATAAATAAATTTGGCTTGAGCGGACGAGCGAACGAGAATTTTTTATTAGTGCCTACGTTTCAGCCGGGGTCCTGCCTTCGTCAGGTATTACATTGCAAACGTGAATGTACTGCTTGCTTATATACATTGGGAGCCCCCAACAAGTGTCTATTTAGTACCTAATATTGCACATATATTACCATGGCACACAAATCCACAGCTGCAACAGCGTGATGTGATATCCGCAGGACTATATCACAAAATGATAACGTACAGCGAAGTCTGCGCAGCAACGAAGGGCATTTTTTCGCAGTCGCAGTAAGGTACGACGTGATAACATGGCTGATTATTATACAGCGAAGACACTCAGCAACAGTGCGTTAAAACGAAACGATCAACTAACAATAAACGTAAGTAAACAAGCAGAAACAATGCACTAAAAGAACTAACTAGAAACAGGTGTAAAGCAAGTAAAGAAACTAGAACAGCAGTATAAAGAAAGCATAAGCAAATCATTTGGCAATAGTGATAATGAAACATAGAATCGAAGCTAATACCTCAGTAAAACTGTACTACATGGCACTCGTGAGAAATGAATAAAAAAAAGAAACGTTGGTAACAGGCTGAGAACTGATGAAAGTGGCAGACGTGTGATACGGAATTCAGCCTTGTCCGTGACATAGTGATCTCGTTGCTTAACTTGTGCCAAGGAACGTAGACTTTCCTGAGGTTGCGTTAATGCTGGATGTTAATGTCTTAAATTTCTAGATGATTATTGATTGGCGCGCTTTCCATTCGTGGTGAGATTGAAGAGCAGATTCTAATATGCTTGCTGATAGGTCCTCGAGTGAGTGCCCTGTCGCACTCAAGTGATTAGATAAGGGCAAGCCAGGAAAAGTTGTGACATGAGTCTTGTGATTATCGAACCGCAGTCTTAATGATGCCGCTTTCTGGCCCAGGTACTGAAGCTTAGAGGCTGAGTACTCAAGTATATGCACGCACAGTTACTTGTATACCAATCATATTCACTGTTACTTTAATTCTGAAATAGACAAGAGGGGTTAATACACATGAAGTCAGCATACTGCGCAATATTCTCGGCCGACAATACACTGCATGGAATGATTCCGAAATTATGCTATGAGACGGTCGCTATATATGAGAAGGCTGTGGTGCTTTCTTGGCATATCATTAACATTTGGTGTTGATGCCGAATGACTCAATATTAGGTTTGTAGATGGTCGCTGGGCAGCACGCTCGTTGCAGTGAAGCAGCTCATTCCTGTGCATTGCACTAGCACGTTTAATCGCATCGTCAGTTATCTGAGGTGGGTACTTTTGTTTTATTAGAACATCACAGAGTTTCTCACAATTATGTCTGAAGTCATATTATGCGGAGCACAACCTTTTAAATCGGAGTGCCTGACTGTACGGTATGTATGTCTTATTGTGCCTTACGTGACTATATACTTTCAAATGTCTGTCAGTCGGTTTTCTCTACAGCTTTGTGGTCAGTTTATCACCTGATATGTATACCGTGACGCCCAGAAAGTTTATCTTTGATGCCGAGTAGGCGGATAAACTCAGTGATGCGCTAATAAGACAAAAGTACCCGCCTCGCATAATTGACGATGCCATTAAACGTGCCAGTGCAATGGACAGGTGTGAGACCTTCACTCCAACAAGTCGGCTTCTCAGCGACCATCTACAAACCTGATATTAACGAATTCTGCAGCAGCACCAAATGTTAACCACATGCTAAGCCCACAACATTCTCATGCAGAGCGACCGTCCTAAGTCGCCACGTGTGGTGTATCGTCGGTCGAGACTCTTGCACATTGCGCTGACTTCATCTGTATTTATCCCTCTCGTCTATTCAGGTTGCCATAAGTGGTTGCAAACCACTCTGCAAGGTGTGCGCACACATGATCACCTCTATTTCTTCGAATGGTGAAAGCGCCCTGCGAATCTACTTTAAATGGAGTGTATAAGCCTTCGTAACGGCTACCGGAAACGTCGAAAAAAGGTTGGCTTGCGAGCCTTCTATGCCCGGAAAACTGTTTCTGTTTAGACTTGCTGAATATTTTGGCCCGCTCATCATAATTGTACGCCCTACGTTCGGCCGCACACACTTATGTAATTAGCTAAACTGTTGACATTGGCCCCAACGACGCTATGCCACCAATTATTTTCCAATATTCAGAGAGCTTACTTACGCCCGGTCGAGATATGCACAGGGTGAACTCGTACTCTCGGAATCTGCAAAGAGGCTTTCATAATTTTGCTCGTAAGTGTCGCCTTTACACGCCGAGAAAACAACGAATGTAATAAGAAATCCTTCCAGGAACTGGAACAACGTCATTGTAACCAGCGATTAAAGGGGCCGCTGAAAAATTGTGCACAGAACTCGTCTTGTTCTCTCAAGTTCCGTGCGAGTGGTTGCCTCGCATTTCGCAACTGGCAGTTATAAAGAGCCGCACATTCGGTGTAATATTTACGTCAAAGCATTCACGCGATGGAACGAAAATCAATGGGAACCTTCAATCGTTGAAAAGGACGGGTCTTGGCAAATGTACAGTGAGTGATTAGATTCCCCCACCCGTGCTTGGCACGCTTGGCATGACATTACAAAAAATATTTTTTTTTATGTTCGCACTATCGTGGTTGCAATAGGCGGATAGATAAACACACTACGGATGTTACAGCTGGTCATTATCATTCGTGATGCCCTCTAAATGAGGAACGCAAAGTATCGAAATTACATACATACATACATACATACATACATTTGTGGGGTTTAACGTCCCAAAACCACCATTTGATTATGAGAGACGCCGTAGTGGAGGGCTCCGGAAATTTTGACCACCTGGGGTTCTTTAACGTGCACCCAAATCTGAGTACACGGGCCTACAACATTTCCGCCTCCATCGGAAATGCAGCAGCCGCAGCCAGGATTTGAACCCGTGACCTGCGGGTTAGCAGCCAAGTACCTAATAGTATCGAAATCGAAAAGCAGGGACGGAACAGCGGTCGTTAAGAGGCAAAGCATTTCTTCCCGGTTTTCGGGTGTTTCAGTAGCGTGTACTACCTGGTGCAATAATATGTTTTTTAATGAGCACATCTAACGGTAAACGATATGGCAAAGTAAACAACGTGGCCTCTTAGGATTACTCATGTGTTTTTTCAATTGAGAGCGTAGTTATTCTTTTTTTTTCAAGTGAGAGAGAGAGAGAAACGCGCATTTTTTTTCTAAAATATACAGTTGAAGGCAACTTGCTTCCTTTCTAGGCACTGCGCCGTGCTCCCGACCGGGTTGCAGAAATTAGGTGCCTTTTCTCATCTTCTAACCACTACCACCACCACCCTTTCTACGCGAACTACGCAGAACTTGTAAAATCGTTCTATGGCGAACCATGGACGCTTGAAGAGAGAGACCAACACGCCGCAACGCGGCTGTTTATTTTCCAGACAGAGAAGCAAAGATATCCAGCCACGCGCCATCCCTTCTTTTCTTCTTCGAGCTTGTGACACGTTTACTTTAATTAAAAGAACTATCTAAAAATGTTTTAATAAAAGGGAATACCGCGAGTTACACCAAATACTTGTAATGTAAGATGAACGCAGCTTAGCATCGGTTACAAAGTGATTTTCATTTCTGCTTGGTCAGCAGCTATGTATGTACTCACGCAAACGTAACATGACAGATAGAAAAAAAACGCCTACGAACTTTTTCTTCCTCTACAACCTGCTTGAATGTTTTCTCCTCATGCCAGAGTTCACAGGTTTTAGTGTTGCATATCTTTTCTCATTGCTCGATAAAGTCGGCTTCAGTCAGCCCTCTGGTCGGATTGTTTTCGCTTTATCCAAGTATTTTTGCCTCACAGGTGTGAATCGTACTGAAAGTACCCATAGTATTCCGGCATACGCAATTTTAATCACTCCTCTATCGGCATTGCATGTTCGTCAGCGCACCTGTTTGCTGACGGCATATTGTGACCCCTTGTGGATACCCTACTTTGAGTCGGCATTGTACGTATCACTTCGTATGTGTTTCATGCATGGTTTGCATATATGTAAAAAGGTGACGTTTTAGTAAAAAAAATGTTGGAAAATGTTTGAGAACATTGTCATAAAAATAATCAGTTTCCCACGAATCGTGCGACACGCGCAGCGCGTATGTATGCATGGTTACGTCATATCCCTGTTTTGATATTGGACCTACATCCGCTTAATGTTTGCAGCAGTTTATGCCATCGAGAATGGAAGACGAAGAAGTGTGTTTTGAATAGGAGCTACTTCTGCTAACTCCGGCGTATTTCAGTTGTAATTTAAGTCTGTTGATCAGTTTGCGCTGCTCCCTTGGAGGGGATGGATGTTGACCACCCCGGGCGCCTGCCGGCACCAGCGGCGTCAGCGGCGGCCGCCTCCAGGAAGCGGATGGGACAAGCGAGCGACAGCGACAGTGAAGATACTCATGCTTACTATCTCAGCAGTGATGACTTCTCAGATGACGGTTTCCAACCTGTGCTGAGCCGCAAGGCGAAGAGAAGGAACATGAGGACATCCTCATCCTCAACTATTCAAACTGTAAGTGAAGCGCCAAAATTGAACACTTATACCATTCTGTTTCTGCCTGCACTTCCTACCGTCAGCATGAAACGCCTTAACAGACAGTCTGTGTCGAGGTCTCTGGAAACGCTCGTGCCAAATGAGATCACGGACATAAGAGTGAACGCCAGAAAGAATATACTGGCTGTGGACGTTTTGCACGCAAGTGCGTTGGGCGTTCTGCGCAGTGTAACTGACTTGGATGGCAACCAGGTGCGCTCTCATGTTCCCTTGGGATGTGATGTAGTAACCGGCGTGATCTACGACATTGATGTCGCTATTTCCAATAAGGACTTACAACTTCTTGTCAAGTCAACAACTGATACTCCAAGTGTTGATGTCACCCGGCTAGGCAAGTCTCGCTGTGTGAAGATTGCGTTTAAGAGCACATCACTCCCCTCTCATGTGAAGGTGGGGTACTTCAGACATGCTGTGCGGCCTTTCATTCCAAAGCCTCTCCAGTGCCGTAAATGCATGAAACTTGGACATGTGAGCAGCGTCTGCGAGAATTCGGTGGTATGCCACCGCTGCGCCGAGCACCATGAAGCGGATAAGTGCGTCGCAACTGTCAAGAAATGCTCTAATTGCAATGAATCCCATGAAGCCACATCGAAGGACTGCCCGCGGATTCAGAAGGAAATTGCCATCTTGAAGGAGATGGTGCGCGATCACTCATCTCATCGAGAAGCCGCAGCCAAAGTCAGAAGACGTCGTTCACGTCGACGTCGGTCTTCGAGGACGCCCGCTACCTCCTCGACACGTTTGCGTGATCCCTCATCAGTACCACCTCCTTTGCCTCCCAGACCACATGCCGTGGGAAAGGCTGTAAAGGACAAAGCCAGTGAGCATACCCTAACAGCGACAGAGTGGCCTGCACTTTAAAGGGAAGCAGCGTCAAGCGAACCGAAGGAGCTTCATGACGGCCAGTCCGCGCTCCCGGTTCGAGATCTTTCCAACCAAGACAGGCAAGTGACTGCAATCGTCCCGGTTCGAGATATTTCCAACCAAGACAGGCAAGTGGCTGCAATCGTGCAATCATTAATTGCCACAATTCGCACGCTACTGAGCAGCATGCAATCTCCGTCTGCTAAGAGTGCACTGCAAATACTGGATGCACTGAATCCAGTTCATGCTAACTTCCTATAAGCACAATGGCTCAACAAAATCTCATCTTCCGCACTGAAGTTAAAAGTGCGTAGATTTTTCAGTGGAATGCCAGAGGCATGAAGTCCCGTATCTCGGACTTTCGCCAATTTGTTCGGGCCAATCAATTCCCTATACTTGTCATATGTGAACCAAACGTATCAACGCCTTATAGATTGTCCGGTTATGAAGCTTTTTGTTCAGCCGCTTGCGAAGAATGAAGCAAAGTAATTGTTTACATTCGCACAGACTTGACTTATCTTTCGCACCCAATAAGTTCAAATGACGACAATCAGTACGTGTGTCTTCGTGTGAAGAAGAATGCAGTTTCGTTCACGCTTATTGGTGGATATATATCTCCGTCATCGCGATTAGACTGCGACAGATTAAAAGACATCCTAATGAGAACCGATGGGCCTTGGATCATTACCAGTGACTTCAACGCCCATCACTTGCTTTGGGGGAGCACTAGGATGAATGCCAGGGGCCGGAACATTGTTACATTCACTTCCGATTACGACCTTTCCATCATGAACGATGGTACCCCCACATATCTGCGGGGTCTCACGTATGGCAGTTGCCTTGACCTGACATTGGTGTCACGGTGCTTCTCTCACAAAGTTAAGTGGTTTTGCGATATTGAGACTCATGGGAGTGATCACATACCCACCTACGTGACGATCGATGGTATCATAAAAAAATTTCTTTTCCGGTGTTGCAATCGGCACTGACTGGTCGATGTTTGCATCGCGTGTTGAGAACGCTTGCCAAAAAGGCCTCGCCTGCAGCCTGGAAAATACCATAGCGGAAGCTATGCAAGCGTCCAAATGTAAATTACCATTTTCGTCTAAAGTAACACAGTTTGACATCGAACTGGAAAAATTACGAGCTATACGAAGGCGTGCTGAACGACGATACAGACGCACCAGATCAATTTACGATCTGAGGGAAGCAAGGCGGCTCCAGAAAAAGATTCAACGACGCATTCACAAACTGGAGAGCGAACGCTAAAAAGCATTCTGCGAATCTCTAGACCCTCATAAACCGCTGTCATATATCTGGAGAACAGTTCGTGGTCTTCGCTTCTCTCCACAACAACGGCACCCCTTTAAAGCTTTGGCACTCCATCATGGAAAAAACAGAACTTGAGGTGGCTGAAGAATTTGCATGAGAGTTGCCGGGAATATTATGAACGAGAGCATCGACGCCGTGATCGTTCCTGAGACGCGATTACCAGAAATGGACGTTCCGTTCACCATGGAAGAACTGGAAGGTGCGTAGTCGCTTCTAAGCGCATGTCATCGCCAGGTCCTGATGGTATTACTTATAGTGCGTTGGGACACCTTGGACAAAAAGCCAGAAAAGAACTTTTAACATGCTTCAATAACTCCTGGCTCAGCGGCAGTGTTCCCCGAGAATGGAAAATAAGTCGATTAATACCACTTTTGAAATCGGGAAAATCACCATTGGACTTGACAGCGTATCGCCCTATTGCCCTCGCAAGCTGCCTCGGAAAAGTGATGGAAAGAATGGTTCTATTTCGTCTCGAGTGGTACTTGGAACGATACACCAAATACCCTCCTTGCATGGCAGGCTTTCGTCGGGGCCGCTCCTCCATTGACTGTGTCCTTGACTTATCGACATTTGTTCAACAAGAAAAAAGTCGCAAGCGCATATCAGTGGCACTCTTTTTGACGTGAAGGGTGCATATGATAATGTAGCTCACGATGCCATCCTCACTTCTCTCGCAGAAATGGGCATTGGTGGACGAATGTTTCAATGGATAAAAAATTATATACCTGGCAGGGGTTTCTTTGTACAAACATATGAGGGTACAACTGCCCAACATTACACCTACTGCGGAGAACCTCAGGGAGGTGTTTTAAGCCCCACATTGTTCAATGTGGCCCTCATTGGTCTGGTGAATGTTCTGCCAAAGTCGGTGTGCCTATCCATATACGCCGATGATATTTGCCTCTGGAGTGCTGCAGTTACTCGCCCTCAGGTGCGTGCACGAATACAGCGGGCAGCAACCCTAACGACAGCCTACCTTCAGAAACAAGGCCTAAATATATCAACTGTGAAGTGCGCGTTGATGGCGTTTACACGCAAACCAATGACGCCATACCCTGTTTACATCAATGGGCAGAGTGTCAAATTTGCACGGACGCATCGTTTCCTGGGCATAATAATCGACAGAAGTCTTTCTTGGAGCCCACATTGTGCGTACTTGAAGAAGAGACTGCTATCTATTGTGCATATCATGAAATTCTTGTGCGGTAAAGCATGGGGAACTTCTGTGGCCTCCATGCTACAGCTGTACAGGGCCCTATTTCTGGGTCTATTGCGCTACAGCTTGCCGGTACTGACTAACACTTGCAAATCGAATACTCATTCATTGGAGAGTTTGCAGGGTTAGGCACTGCGTATCTGCCTAGGACTACCCCGATGCGCTTCTACTTATGCCACAATCATGCTTGCCAAAGACCATCCGGTCAGGACATATATAGTTGTGGATTGCCTCAGAGCGCACATACGACATGCTAGCCGTGTTCCCGACAACCACTTGGCCCTTCTATCTTCCGGAAGACCACGTGCTACGTTTTCAGACGTCATAGCCAAGCACCTAAACAGCATTCTATCAGGATATACGCCAGCTGCGAGAACGGCTTGTCCTTTGTGGTGCCTCGACCAGCCGCAAGTACGTCTAGAAATTCCGGGAATCAAAAATAAAAGCAGTCACTCCAGAGTAGCATTGAAGCAAGCAACACTGCTATTATTACATGAGTTGTACTTAGACCGAACGCAGATATACACTGATGGGTCCGTCTCATCCAGCAGCTCATCAGGTGCCGCTGTAATTCCGGCTGCAGAAATGACAATCAAGTTTAAAGTGTCGCATATGACTACATCTACGGCATCAGAGCTTGCTGCTATAAGAGCTGCTTTACAATATCTCGTTCAAGAACGTCCAGGAAAATGGGTCATATTCTGTGATTCGAAGGCAGCGCTTCAGAGTTTGCAGTCTGCCATGCGTAGGAGGAGTCATGACCAACTGGTACAAGAAATAAGACATTGCCATCATGAAGCTCTAGCACGTGGGCATGATATTATATATCAATGGCTGCCTGGACATATCGATATTACCAGAAATCAATTAGCCGATGATGCAGCCCGCTCAGCCCATGAAGAAACCCGTGTAGTCCCGACTCCTCTATCAAGGAATGATGCAGCAAGACAACTTTACCTGCTAACTCGAGATCTCACACGCACGTTCTGGTCGTCTACCAGCTTCCAAAGGTGTCAATTTTATGAACTGGATCCTTCGCTCAAGCTAAAGCTTCCATCACAACTTTCCCGCTCCGATGCGACTTTGTTATGCCGCCTTTGGTTGGGTGTTGCATTTACAAAGGTGTACTCCTTTCGCATTGGTATGGCAGACACTCCTACATGCGACTACTGTGGAGCTGAAGAGACCATCGAACACGTCCTGTGCAGCTGCGCTTGCTACGACACACTGCGGTGCGAGCTCCGGATGGCTTTGAATCGACTTGACTCCGGACCATTTTGTGTGCAGAAGATACTAGGACCTTGGGCATCTGCCTCAGTTGCGCAGAAAGCAACTAAAGCACTGCTACTTTACCTCAAGTCAACAAACCTGAGCGACCGCCTGTAGACTGTGTGTGCTCCCCGAGTGTGCTCGTGATTGTGTGTACCTTCTCATCTTTCTGCAACCTCTTTTCTCCCCTTTATCCCTTCCCCAGTGCAGGGTAGCAAACCGGATGTGCGTCTGGTTAACCTCCCTGCCTTTCCTTGCATCTTTATCTCTCTCTTTCTTATGCCATCGAGTTCAACTTGTCTGGAGAAGGGAAGCCGTGGCCAAATCATTTTAGGATGTTGACAGGGTTCGTAATTTGAAAAGGCACATATCTTTGTTTTCGTAAGCTACAAAAAGGACGCCCTCATAAAGAGGCACAGGAAACAGCGAAGACACGGGCCATAGTGCGATACAAGCTTGACCCGACAAGGACGGACTCAGTGATGGTAATATCATCCAGAAACTCACAGGACAGCAAAAAAAAAAGCGCAGATCAAGCTATTCCAGCTTCGTTCGCAACGCTGAAATGCTGAAAACACTCAAGGAGTACTACGGAGAAGTCAACGAAAATCTGGTCACTCCCATTACTTTCACGGAGCTTTACACAGCCGCGCAGACATCGCATACGGACGCTACACTAGTACCATTATACGCTAGCAATTCGATGCTGCGCAATTGCAGTCAGGTGGCCGTCGAACACCTATAGGTGTTCTGAATAGCTATAGCTATTCAGATCTGCAGGAAGGGCAGTAGGCTAGCAGCGCTGTCGAAGTTCTACAGCTGCGGCTTGTTTCACTAATGTCGAGCATAAATGCACGATTTTACTTTAAATATTTTAGTGCACCTACGTGTATAATCACTTCAGCGTCAAAACTTTCGTCCGAACATAATCTTCGGCTTTCACGGGGGAACCTCTGCACATTTCTGTGTGCTGCTAAAAGGCATGCCTAGAGAGAATCATTGCCGCACTACATGCGCTAAAGAGTTTTTACCCCATAAATTACTCAGAGAGACTAAGACACATTTAAACCATGAGGTGAGTGAAAACAATCTGCCCTTATATTTAGTACTTCTTGTGTGACCGCAGCACCAAAATTTCGGTCGGAGCTTCACGTTTATATCATTATCAATTACCTAGTCACCGCATGCCACTGGTTGCAATATTTGCCCCTCTCGAATTCGACACTGAAATGGGTAAACCAACCCGTGTTGCGATTAGTTTTTGAGGCAACGGAGACCCGGGAGGAATATGCATGGGCGTCATGAAGAGAGGGCAGGGAAAGTTTACACAGGAGTGTACATGGCAAGCATTTCGCTACATGGCGAACATCTTGTGATACGAGACGAAAATTTTGCTTCATGATCATGATCTCGTCCCGTCTGAGACAGCGGAGGTTGAATATAGTCTTTTCCCCAGATACGTTGAGGGGGGACATCTCCGAACAGCGCTGTCCAATCACAAGGCAGGCACAATTTTCAAGGGTGCCATCACCCGCCACCCAGATCCAAGTCCTTAAATCGGACATGGCCACCGCACACCGAACCTGTGGCACCAAAGTGGTCCTTCCTTGACATGGTGAAGGGTGCAGGGTGATTGGTCCCACACTTTTACGGCACATCAAAAAGTCCACCACATTGAAGTACCTCGCCACTCATTTAGTGAGGCATGTTGACATGAGAACTGTCGCCGCTGTCTCTCCATGGAAGATGCCGCGACTGGAAACAATTGTGGTCGTCTTGTCTACATGACGCCTCACTTCCCGGCTCGGAAGGACAATACGCGACTATCAGTCAGTCAGCAGCCTTTCTGTGACTTCTTCAAATAGCAGAAAACAACGCTTCGGTTTTGGTGCATGTCACGATCATAACAGCCGACATATACCCGAAAACTTAACGTTGGTACACTGATCTACAGCGATAACATTGAGCTAGAAGCCACAGCAGGCTTATGCGAGTATAGAGAGCCCAGTATTCAACAATCATCCACCGTTGAATCATACAAAAACATGCCGAAATGAAGCCCGAACTCCAAGATGTTCAACCTTCAATAAATCGAAGCAATAAGCTCTCCTCACATCTTCTCCTTTACAAGAAAGCGAGTACTTGCGAACGCCCAAATGCATGCGCAGATACGGAAGGGCATCTTCCTGTCCAAGCTGCGCGCTTCTAGGGTCGTGAACTCGCAAATCAAGAAGACGCTTCCTCACTTTATGCAGAATACCTGCTGCACATCGCATAAATACACAAAATATCATTCCTTCAGGGCGAGTCCATATGTCGCCATTAAAAGAGATAGAGAAAGGGATAATAATGAAAGCTGGTAATCAGAAACTTGTGCGCGCTTTCATTGTAAGCAGAATCATTTACACTGTTCTTTTCTACCCGCCTGAAAAGTGAAATTGGCCCAGAAAATTGGCTAATCCGGTTTGCCTGCCAGGCGACAGTCAGTTTGGCCTCACACACAAGCACCTCAATGCTAGGAAATGATGAACACACTGCGTTCAGACTGCTGATAGATTGCGAAAGGGCTGTTTCATATGCCTAAGCCGCGATTGCAGCGATAAAAAATAGACCCACTCACTTTGTTCACAAACTAATAATAACGCAAGTATAACAGTTTCGTTTTACATGGGCTACGAATGGTCTGCGATTCTCGCTCTGTTACGGGCGTGGCGTGCAAGGTTGGGTATTGGCATTTCTTTGTGCACAAGCACTACATAGCTTTTCAAACCTAATGTAAAACCTGTGCGATGTAATATCGCTAAGCTTTCGTGGTAATGAATACGATGCAGCACATCGCTCCCGGAAAGAAGTGCGACGGAGCGCACACACAGACAAACTCAGAAGAAGCCAGCCCGTCTGACGTATGCACTAGCAAAATTGCTCCTGTCATGAAAAATGTGGAAAGCTTTGATGATGTGGTAGTTTTCTAGATCGTAGCTACCGCTGTTAAAGTGCTTAAAATATGGTATCTCTATCAACACACATGGCATGAGGCAATAGGCTTCCGCGAATGCTGATAGCAGTAGTAAAGTAGAAGGAAGAAACTTTGAGAATTCGGTGGCCCCGGTGGTGCGTATTCTATGCCTAAGTGTCAACCAGGAGCTCTTGGGTCCCGGCAGCGGTCCTTGGCCCGTCGAATCGCCTAGAGCTGTTCGTCTGGGTCCGAGCTGGGCAGCACGGTGTTCCGGGTCCCTGCTCATCAGTATCAATTGTGTGAACCCTGTCGGAGCGCCTTTGGAAGGCCACAAGGATGTGAGGTTTTTCCGCCCTTTCCCTTCAATACTTTGCACCAATCGGATTTGACTTGGGTTATCGTTTGCTATTGGCCACTGGGTTTGGGTGTTTGTTTGAAGGAGGCGCCCGGCACACCGCTGCTGCTTGCCTCCACACAATGTCGTCCCACGATGAGTGACGTCCCTGTTGTTCCTTAGTCTCTAGTGACAATAAACATTATGTTTGAAAGGTGCGAGCAAATGTTTATTCACGTGTGCGTTAACGCAAAACAAACCACTCCCATGAAAAGGCCACAAGGCAGGCATCTAAGCTGCGGCTTACAATGCACTTGTTATTGCACGGGGTTGGTCGTTGCTATATGAACAAGAAACAGGTGGATTTTTCCATGGTCGTTTCGCGTCATGATGGATACACATGTTATAGAATTTTTTCGAAACATGCTTTGTCAACGGAACACGTAGATTGTGTAATTGATAGCTGCATGCCGAAGTAACGTTGTAAAACATCTCAAAAGGTCTAGTGTAGTTTTACATCGATATTGAGTGTGTTTGTCATTTGAAAGCTTCCCTTAAGATCTTTAGGAATATAAGATCACTTTCACTTATCACTCATTGTGTTAAATAAAACTTAAACGCTATAATGTCAGAGAAAAAAAAAGACTGATATCCAATAAACTCGAGCAATGAAGTTCTCGAAGCTACATTTTAAGAACTCTCGAATTTCGTCATCAAAAAAAAAACAAAAAAAAAACATTCACACGTTCCACAAAGTCACACACAAAAATATTGCACCAAAATTTTTACTTTGTGGATGTAATGCTGTCACTGCTATAGCTCAGCCATGACTCACTGTATGTCTCACAATTTATTTCACCCGGGATGATCACGTTTTTCGTAGTAGCCCACATTGTGCCCCTAAATGTGGTTTACATTTTCAACTGTCTTCCTCCTTTTGAACAAAATGAGGGCATTGTGTGGATGATACTGCCACAGTTAGCATTGGGAGGAATGTCAGCCCTGTGCGTAATGAAAAGGCGAGTAAAATTATACAAAATTATGGCTTCAATTCAGGCAGAGAAGGTTGTAAGACAGCAAAGCTTTAAACGACACCCAGAATGGTCACCCATTGCGACGTCACTTAAATTACCATCTTCAAGCAAAGTCCCAAGCGCGTGGCGCACATCAGCAGGGGCCAGCTGGGTTCTCGTGCTATCATCATCGTCTCTGCGCAACACTAGACGGCGCGCATGTATGTCCCTGTGCGCGCGGTGATGGGCGCGTTGTTTGAATGCAGGCACTATGTCGCGGCATAATGCCCCTGCTCATACGCATCGTCCCGATGCGTCAGGCAATGAATAGATTCCTGGTAGACGTCACTAGTCTTCTGGTGATCTTTCATAGTAAAGATTCATCCGGACTACATGTACAACCTCTGTAGGGTTGCGGCGTTTCGAGCTCCCGTGTATAGCGGATCTGACTTGGTAAGTTACATCGCTTACACGATGGAGTACTTCGTAAGGCCCGAAGTAGCGGCTAAAATATTTTTCAGAAAGTCCACGGCGACGCACTGGGGTCCATATCCATACTTTGTCACCTGGTTGAAAATGCGCTTCGGTACGACGCTGATTGTACCGATAAGAGTCGATACGCTGTAGGCGGCGTATTCTGTATCTCGCCATCTGTCGTGCTTCCTCGGCTCTTTGCAGGAAGTCGTCTAGGCCAGGTGGATTGCTGCTTTCATCATTCAGTGGTAACATGGCATCCAGTGGAGTGGTGACTGTTCGGCCGAATACAAGTTCAAATGGTGTCACTCGTGTTGTTTCTTGAACGGCTGTATTATATGCGAACGTGATGTACGGCAATATTTCATCCCACAGCTTATGTTCGACGTCGACATACATTGAAACCATATCAGTCAGAGTTCTGTTGAGGCACTCCGTTAGGCCATTTGTTTGAGGATGGTATGCTGTAGTTCTTCTCTGGTCTGTATGGGTCATTCGCATAAGACATTTCATTAGGTATGCGGTAAAAGCTGGGCCACGATCTGTAATTACGACGCCGGGTGCACCATGTCTGAGGACTATGTTGTTGATGAAGAACTTGGCAACTTCAAGAGCTGTTGCAGTGTGCAGCGAGTCAGTCTCAGCGTAACGAGTGAGATAGTCCGTGGCAACGACTATCCACTTCTTGCGTGCAGTCGATGTCCGAAATGGGCCTAGGAGATCTATACCGACTTGTTGGAATGGGGCAAGCGGTGGTTCTATTAGCTGGAGGAGGCCTGCAGGTTTTACGGATGGAGTTTCGCGTCTTTGACACTCTCGGCAAGTTTTCACATAGCGCTGAACTGATGATAACAGTTTTGGCCAGTAGTATTTTAGGCGAATTCTGGCGAATGTACGGCTGACACCCATGTGTCCAGACGTTGGCTCATCATGACATGCGTGCAGAATCTCGTTTCGTAAAGGTGCAGGTACAACGAGTAAAAACTTGTCACCATGAGGCTTGAAGTTCCTTTTGTAAAGGACCCCTTCTCGAAGACAGAACGAAGGGAGCCCTCTGGATAAAGTGCGCGGGACTTTAACGTTGAGTCCTTGGAGACGCTGTATAAGCGGCAGCAAATCGGGGTCATTTTGTTGTTGTTGAGCGATTTCTGATGCCTGGACGATGCCTAGAAACGGGAAGTCTTCTTCCTCCGGCTCATTCGTCTCCACTGGTGCGCGTGACAGGCAGTCGGCATCGCTGTGTTTCTTCCCAGATTTGTATACCACAGTAACATCGTACTCTTGTAGCCTAAGGCTCCATCTTGCTAGTCGGCCAGAGGGATCCTCAAGATTCGCCAGCCAACACAGGCAATGGTGGTCACTGACTGCTCGGAATGGTCTACCGTAGAAGTACGGCCGAAATTTACTTATGGCCCAGATGACCGTGAGACGCTCTTTTTCGGTTGCAGTGTAATTTGTCTCAGCTTTCGAAAGCTTGCGGCTGGCATACGCTAGCACTTATTCTTGGCCGTTTTGCCGCTGGACTAGAATGGCTCCGAGGCCGACGTTACTCGCATCAGTGTGAACTTCAGTTTCGGCAGTCTCATCGAAGTGGGCGAGGATTGGAGAGGCTTGCAGGCGTGTTCATAACTCATCAAACGCTTCCTGTTGTTCAGTTTCCCACATAAAGGGCACCTCGTCTTTTGTTAGATTAGTAAGTGGTTCAGCAATGTTCAAAAAATTTTCGACAAATTGCCGATAGTACGCGCATAAACCCAGGAAGCGACGTACCGACTTCTTGCCTTTGGGTGTCGGGAACTTCGCGATGGAAGCTGTCTTTTCGGGGTCTGGCCGAACGCCGTCGGAGCTGACGACGTGTCCGAGGGATCGAAGCTCTTCAAAAGCGAAGTGGCATTTTTCTGGCTTGATGGTCAAGTCTGCTGAATGAATTGCTTCTAATACTGTGCGGAGTCGCTCTAGATGTTGGTCGAATGTAGCGGAAAATACGACAACGTCATCCAAGTACACCAAGCAGGATTGCCATTTCAGTCCCGCGAGGACAGCGTCCATCATTCTCTGAAACGTAGCTGGCGCTGTGCACAGGTCGAATGGAAGCGCTTTAAATTCGTAGAGGCCGTCTGGGGTTATGAATGCCGTCTTTTCACGGTCGCGCTCATCCACCTCAATTTGCCAATATCTGCTCTTGAGATCAAGGGAGGAGAAGCATTTCACACCCCGTAGTCGATCGAGTGTATCATCGATACGCGACAGAGGGTATACATCCCGTTTCGTTGCGCTGTTCAGTTTCCGATAGTCGACGCAGAATCGAAGGCTGTTATCTTTCTTTTTTACAAGCACTATGGGAGACGCCCATGGACTGCTGGAAGGCTGGATCACGTCATCTGAAAGCATCTCCTCCACTTGTTTCTTGATGACGTCTCTTTCCTTTTGCGATCCTCGATATGGGTGTTGGTAAATCGGTCTCGTGGCTTCTTCTGTTATAATCCTGTGTTTTGCAATAGCCGTGCGTCGCACCTTAGAGCACGTTGAAAAGCAGTCCGAAAACTCTTTTATAAGGGCGAACAATCGTTTCTTTTGATATTCTGGGAGCCTATGGTTGATTTTAACTGATGCGTCGACGTTGCAGGTCTCTTGTGGAGTGGTTGGCGTTGTCGCTAAACTGCATAGTTCAGTCGCCATGCAGAACTCGTGGAAATAGGCGATAGCCATACCTTGCGCGATGTGCTGACATTCATTCCCAAAATTCGTAAGGAGGACAACTGAGCGGCCATTCCTTAAGTGAACAACACCCCTCGCCACGCAAATTCCTTTGTTTAAAAAGAGCTCTACGTTTCCATCCGCTATTCCTTCATGGTCACAAAATGCCTTATTTTAACAACAAGCACCACTACACTACAGCGTGGTGGCACTGTGACGTCATCATCAACAACGCGCAGAGCAGTAAGGCGTCGCTTTTCCGATTGCTCCACCGACATAGCTTGTTCGGTCAAAAACGTTACACTGGATCTGCGCAGATTAATTATGGCTCCATTGGCTTGCAGAAAATACATTTCTAGTATAAGCTCCCTTGAACAGTCCGGCAGTACGATGAAGTCAGCAACGTAAGTAAAGCCTCTTATTTCGAGCCTTGAGGTGCATCTGCCAAGCGGTGTAATAGTGTGGCCACCTGTCATGCGTATCTGTGCCCCACTCCATTTTGTCACAACCTTTTTCAGTTTCTTTGCCGATTTGGGACTCGATAATCAGCGCCGGTTCAACTAAAGCATTTAGCTCGTATCCGTCTATTTTCAACCGCAAATCTAAAGTAATCTTCGCACTGCTGCGCTTATCCTCTGTAAACAGAGCATCGCCACCTTGAAACCGTAATGGAGGATCTTCGCAACTGTAGTTATCAGCTGCCTCACCTTCACAGGTCGCTTGCTTCAGTTTTCCGTGTGTGGGCTTGTATAACGATGCCCAGACCGTGTGGAAGAATCACGTGGGCTGGGTGATCGGTAACGCCTGGGCGACGGCGATCTTGGCTGATGTTGGCGTGGAGTGAGTGGGCTCTGGCGCGCGGACAAGTACTCTTCGATCTCCGTTGGCCGTTCACCGTTTCGAGGGCATGGTGCGTACAACGGAAAGCCCCTTAATCCTGCCTGTTGGTAAGGGCAGAACCTATACAGGTGACCTGCTTCCCCACAATGGAAACACAAAGGCCTACGCTCATGGTCACGCCAGATGTCACTTTTCCGGGGCCTTTTATCCACGTAGCGAGCTACACCACGGGCCGTAGGTAGCCGTCGGTTCCAGTGGACGAGGTGCGCTGCGTACCGTCTGTGGGCAAGGAGAGGCCATCGCAACTGCTGCATTGGGTGTACGCCGTGGGTTGTCTGAGTATTTCAGAGTACGTTGGGATGCGTTGCATCGGCTGTGGCACACGCTCCGGCTCACGTATCATCTGCCTTAGTTCATCTCGTACTACGTCGACGACAGGCAGTGTTGCTCCAGTGTGAGGTGCTTGCAACTTGCTTAGCTCTTCCCTGATCACCGACCTGACGAGTTCTCGCAGGGCGTCCATGTCACTTCGCTGGCGTCCAGAGAAGACATTGGCAGGTGCCTAGTTTATGTTTTGATTATACTGTCGAGCCCGCTGTTCTGGCGTTTTTTCGATGGCTGTCGCTTCCGTATGAAACTCCGCAACTGTTCGTGGTGGGCTGCGGACGAGAACAGCGAATAGCTCTTGCTTCACCCCACGCATGAGGTGGCGTAGCTTCTTGTCTTCAGTCATATGGGAATCTGCGCGCTTGAACAGGAGGATCATGTCCTCGATATACATTGCGACACTTTCGTTGGTGAGTTGGTTCCTGGATTCGAGCGCAGCCTGCGCCTTTTCTTTGCGATCCGCGCTGGCATAAGTCGCCAGAGCTTGTCGCCGAAATTCATCCCAGGTCGTATAGGAGGTTTCATGATTCTCATAACACGTCTTTGCGAAGTCCTCCAAAGCAAAGTATACGCGGCGGAGCTTCTCTCTCTCGTCCCAACCGTTCAAACGTGCCACTCTCTCAAAGAGGTTCAGCCAATCTTCTACGTCTTCATACGAGTCACCATGAAATACTGGTGGCTGGTGAGGCTGATTTATCACCTCTTGGGCTGGTGTTACATGGCTTGTCATGGTGGCGGCGTCCATTGACTGAGTTCCCCTTGGCGTGAAGTGGAGTGGACTGAATTCTGGGGAATCACCTCGAAGACGGCGACTGGTCCTCTGTTGCACAGGTGTCAGCTCCCCAGGATCAACTCGCTGGTGGTCGGGGCTACGCTGTCTTGCGTTCGTAGGGCTTGGATTCATTACACAGCACCTCCACCAGAAATGTAACGATGTTGAAGGACTCGGGGTGTAATAAAACGTGTGTATTAAAGGGCGAACCTATGCCCACAACTCAAAGGGACTATGGTCGTAGCACATTACAGCAGAACACCAAAGATGTCTCCTTCTTCTACTTCTTCAAGAAGAGTCCCAAGCGCGTGGCGCACATCAGCAGGGGCCAGCTGGGTTCTCGTGCTATCATCATCGTCTCTGCGCAACACTAGACCGGCGCGCATGTATGTCCCTGTGCGCGTGGTGATGGGCGCGTTGTTTGAATGCAGGCACTATGTCGCGGCAATATGACACCCAGAACGGTCAGCCATTGCGACGTCACTTGAATGACCATTTAAATCGTGCAAGAGCTAGAATAGAGTCTAACCTTCACTAGAAGCGGTGGCCATAAAGTGTGTCTGATTTCGTGCAATCATCTTACCCGACGCACTCATAGCCATGAAGCCTTGCTTCGGGTCATCCAAGCAGTCGACATCCATCAGCCTGTCGTTTTCGTTTCTTACTTTTTGTCCTGGAGACGTTAAAGAGTGTGTGGGTTGAAGCGAATGCTGTTGAAATTCTACATAGAGTGGGCTCCATAAGCGTCTAATAATTTTACATTATTCACTCTTGAAGCGGTTAATAGCATCGTACCTTCGTTGTTTACACTGAGTGCATACGAGGAGAGGCACTGAGAACTGCTATAAATTTTAATAGCGAAGCTCCATTTAGTCTACTTTGTCCTGCGTAAGGCGTAACCGAGAGAAGAAGGGACAAGAAAAAAAAGGAGGCAGTAGCTCCCGAACAGTCTAACAGACGGCGCTGTCTCAGTGAGTTACATACAGACTGCGTTGCGTGAGGAAGGAGTGCCTCTCTCAGTCTTCTGGATCAATCGCCGTACGTGGCGGATCGTTGGTGCGGCATGGACGGCGGCTCGTGCTCGTCGCCTCGTTAGTGGGACATGGACGAAGCGAAGTAGAGGAGACAGACGACGTATGAATGCAAGGACGTATGGACGGGCACATGGACAGATGGATGGATGCACGCACGGGACCGAGAGACACACAAACACCAGACAGACAGACGCACGGACAGGAATACAGACAGACAGACAGACAGACAGACAGACAGACAGACAGACAGACAGACAGACAGACAGACAGACAGACAGACAGACCAGACAGACAGACAGACAGACAGACAGACGGATGGATGAATGGATGGATGGATGGATGGATGGACGCTTTGGCCCCACTCATCATCATTCACTCCGTGGATATGCGGTGACTTTTTTAATCAGCACCCTTTAAATCGAGCATCCGAGCTTGACTATTTAGGAACGAAGCTCCTAATGCACGTCACAATGACCGTCGTCGTCGTAGTCCCCGGTGTGCACACAGGTGTTGTGCAAATAAATATAGACAGTATACAGGCAAGCTGGTGACATCATAAATATGGAAAAGAGCCAGTATTCGCACGATGTTGTCTACCGAGTTTGTCCGATATACATCTAAGTTTGTACAACAACCAAGAGACCATGGTCCAGGACAGGTGCACTGACGCAGTGTTCGCAAACTCTCAAATGGACAGGATCAAAACACCACTGTCATTTCCATTCTGTGATCATAAAGCAGTACTGTTCAAAGCCAAACGCAAACCCCGATTTTCTCCATCTAAAGACACACTTTTCAACTCGTAAACATTTTCGTAGCCATTTAATAAACATTTGGTAATTGTCCAAGGAGCGCCGTTCCCTCATCAGTATTCGCTTTGTGGGTCCACCGCCATCTTCTTTTTGAAGTGTTTATTGCCCATGCAGACGAACTCTTGTGAAGTACATGTATACAACTTTGCCTCAAAAGAATAACTTGCTCGTCATAAGGAATGTGCACAGTGCCTTCTTTGCAGATCACTATGAGAGGAATGTGTGCCCACGCTCGAATGACAAGGCCTAACTGTGTGTCCTGAGAAAAGTTTCCTTCCTGCTCCTAGGTGGTGAGCTCACTTCATACCTTTAATGCTTGTCTCATCACACTGCTATTCAGGTAACCCCCAGCACAGGGCAATCAAACGATGACTAAGGGGTGTTCTTTTATTCACTTGGTAAAGTTGATGAGAATAAGCGATTAATAAAAAATCACGAGCCCGTGGGCAAGTCTCGCGATGTCGGACTACTTGTTTAAAAAACATATATAATGTTATATTAGAATGTCATTTCACAATACTTTGCGGATGTGGGCTAATTAGAAAGACTATCATGTGGCCGCGATTTAAAGAGAAATCGTGTTTATTGATATGTATCATACATATTGGCTTTTAACGCCATTATTCCGTGCGCGTCGGGACTGTTTTTGCTTCACTACCAAATGTTGGGTTAGGCAGGCATGAATGAAATAATTAATGAATGACTGGATTTGTTTAGGGGCGAAGCTTTTTATAGCTGCATTGGTTCGTCCCTCGTAGCCGTTGTAGTAGTGTGTAACAAGTATAACATTTTGACCTCCAAGGTGGTGCTGGTGAGAGATTTCTTCTGTGCGGTTGTTGAACAATAAAAGATAGTCCTCAATGTACATATCAATGGCTGCATAGGGGAAATGAGAGACAGGAGCATCCGGCTTTTAGTTAACGCGCACGCTGCGATCCCCATTAGCAGCCATTGGCATGCACATTGAGCACTATCTGACAAGAAAGGGTTGATCCGTTATACTCGCTGGGTGTAACCTCCTTGGTTTAGAAAGGGTTAGCTAGCGTTGGGCCGCAGTGCCATGAATACAGTGAAGTAGTATATGCCATGACTCGAGGTGGTTAAAGGTGGGAAGTAGACCCGAAGCACAAGCCGTAAGAAAGTGTACGTGTGCCAACTCTCATTTAGTCCTTGGAATGTCCGCTGGATTGTGGTGCTTCTATATGGGGAATATTTGGTGAAAAGATGCGAGATGGTTGTACTTGGAGTGTTGAATAGATGGACGAACGGACACACAGGCAGATGCGTAGATGGACGCATGAACGGACGCAGGGGCGGATGCATGGACGAACGCAGGGACGGACGCACGAACAGACGCATGGATGAAAGGAAGCAAGAACGATGAACGGACGAATGCTTCGCCCCACTCTCCATCATTCACTCCATAGATATCCTGCCTTTTTTAATTATTATTGCGATAGCAATTATATCGACACTCTCAGCTGAATTTTGCTGCCGGCGTTGACGGCGGCATCACGGTTATTCACCGTATATGTTATACGTATCTATATATATATATATATGAAAATGCAAGAAAGAAAAAAAAAACCTGAAAAAGACTCCAGCACGAAATCGAACGTGGGTCCTCTGCGTCGTGAAAGCGAGGCTTCAACCACTGATCCACCCCCGAGCACGTCGTTTATGGTTCAAACGGCAAGGTATTGATATTTACCACTTACCGCTGCTCACGGTATCTCATGTGGAATTGTGTTTTCAGCATTACCCGCAGAGATTGCGCAATAAGCACACGTCGCCTAAGGTCCCTATAGATCAAACAAGTTTCCAGGTAGCGTCACTCATTGTTCTCGCGTGTCATCATTTCGCTTAACCCTCCTTTTTTTCGACATCCGCGTCTGAAATTGGTGGCATTTCTTGCACGTGATCTTGCAAATGGCTGGTGGTGTTATTTATTATTATGCAAAAGGTTCAAACGAGTACGCGTGCGCATATGGCTGCATCCGGATTCTCGCCGTGACCAAAGACGAATCGTAGCCAGGACATAACTGAAGAGGAGGAGCGTTTCAGTTGGGCGCCAAGTCGGTCAAGATTGTTTCGCCAAGCTTGTCGTTCGATTCAACATCCGAGTTTTTTCAACAATGCTGGTTTGGAGTAAACCAACAGAAACGTTTTCGCTCTCTTCAACTTACCTCGTGTAATCCGAAATGAAGCATGCCTTGAAAGTGCACGGCTATGAAACATTTTACGTGAATGATACCGTGCAACTCTGTCGACGCACGTCGACGCGGATCTGCAAAGCGAGTTTATTTGTCGATTTTTATTGAAACGCCAGGAGCGCGTATAATGCACGTCTAGCGCATGCCGGTTGTTACAAATATTTGTGCGTATGCACGTATACAAAGCTGCTGGAGCGTGTAATCAACGCACCATCAGGAACATGTCGTTTGACAAGTTAACCATCGCGACAAAAGGGAGCCAAAACGCGCTGCTTCGGGACACCTCACCAGTAGAACTCTCAATTTTTAGGAAGACCCGCACACCGCACCAAAATCACCTGGCATAACGATTGTCAAAAAGGGCACATTAAAAAAGTAATCGCAGTGCTGCTAATTAAGCGTTCGTACCAGTCTGGCCGTGGTTTTTCCTTGAGTGTGCACAAGCCGGCAGTAATCACTCGTCACAACGTCACGCCCTGTGGCCAGCAAGAAGCGCGTTCACTGTGTCACAGTTGAACAAAACACAGTCGGAGAACTGGATTCGTTATAACTGGACTAACTACGATGTACGACGTGAGAGAGACCACAGAACATCTACCACTTTGGCAAGACGCCATGACTAGTGATGCAAAATCAACGTCTACTAAAAAAATTATGCCTGGAACGTGAGCCGCGAACGCGCTGCCCTACCCTCTAATTTTACCCTCCTCCTTCGGTACGAAGGTGAGCGTCTCCGACGGCCGCCCCTTGCGAACACAGCAATGCTCTTACAGGCTGTGTGTTCCAATACTTACCGTAAACGGCTAACTAAACAGCTAAATGGACGGCGGCCATCTTAAGTCCTATTCGGATTCTCACGTAGCCGGCAAAATAGACAGCTCCGAGAAGACCGCATCGTAGACAAATACGATGCAGGCTACCTTGCTGTCTAAACAAGATGGCGGCTCATTGAATCGCTCAGATAGATCGAAAGTCACCGGAATGGTCGTCTGCACACAAGTTGACGCTTTCTCAGACACTAAATGTGAGTAACGTTTATTTGTTTTTATTTCAACACGAAATAAGCCAGAAAATACAACTGTTACGTTTGTTTATTTTAGCTTTTTCTTCTCGACGCGAGGTGGCGCATTGTCGCGTAAAAGCAGTCTAAATGTGCTCTATTTCTCGGACACGTTTCCATGGGCACGAAGCTGTCTTCTAAGCAGTCTTCTGTAGACTGTCTACGTGCTGTCTAAGAATTGAAACACAGCCACAGTTTGCCCCCGAGCAGCCGTGATTTCACGTGAGCAGAGTGGTACGGTTATGCCACGTGACTGAGTGGTACGGAGTGAGCGGTCTCATGCGGCGGCCGTCGCAACACAAGGCATGAGGCATGGCCCTCCGAGATTGCGTGCTGGCGGAATTCTCCCAGTTGAAAAGAGAGCGACGTTCCAGGTATAGTTTTTCTAGGAGGCCTTGGTAAAATATAGAACTGCACAACGTTGCTAGTTCAGAAATGCATATCCCGCTTGCTCTTGTGTTTGTACCGTTTATTCTACGAATCATTTTGTTCCATTTTGTTTCATTTACATCTATTCCACGTAGCAACTGAACCCCAACATTCGCTTTTTGATGAAAGTTCTGAACTTTGTAGGTGTTGCTCCAGACATAGACGAGTAGGGAAGGGAAAGGTGCGTGACCTTGGAAACTTGTTTCATCTAGGGACCTAAACGTCGCTTGGCAGCGCCTGCTCTAATTTACTACGCGTACTTTTCCCGGGTTAGAGAAAGGGAGCGACGCTCCCTCACGCGTCCTTATCTTGTGGTGGCGATGAGGGGAGGATCGTACGTTTGACTGCCCTCGGGCTTTCCCTAGAACGATTCTGCTGTAGTTACTGGGAACACAAAGGTCACTGCAATCATTTCAGTCTCCGTTGGCGAAAAGCGCGCGCTTTTCAGACACAGCGAAGTAACAAATGAGACGCTTATTCGCGTGCATCAGCACCTGTGAGTACGTTTTGTGTGTCATTTGTGCGTGAGAAACGGGGGGAACGTTTCGATCTGCTTTCCACTCTGCGCGTGACCTTTCAATTTGTTGCTATCGCGTTCATTGCTTCGCCTTTGCGTCGAAGCTGTGACTTTTTTTATTTGTTTTAAAATTTATTGAGAATAAAGCATTCATATTTGTTGTGGTGGGTAATCACGTAAAAAGGTGGCGGATTTCGTAATCTACTTCCGAAAAATATATCGCTTTCTTCGTTTCAGGGGTGGCTTCCAAATAATTCTAGATTGGAAACTATCCGCGACTTATTAGCTGCAGAGCTAAAGCCAGTATTTGCCTTTACATTTTTTCATTTCATTTCATTTATTATACTGTTAGCCCAGAAGTGGGCCGTTACAGGGTGGAAGTACAAACAATTATTCGCGAAAAAGAGTACCGTACAGGTATCGAGATAATTTCTCGGTATTATTGTGAGCAGCAACTCGAAGTTATACATAACAAGAAATGGAACACACATGCAATGCAATACATACGCGCAGAACAGCACATGACGCATTTGAGGCGGCACTTTTGCACCGCGCTGAAGATTTGAAACACAACTACTGCAGTCTCATGCAACCAACAAAAAGTACAGGACGCACATCACCGTTATTCAGGAAATAACGTTTGAGATTCTGTTCAAATAATGTAAGCGAGGAACAACCAATTATAGACTCTGCAGCATATTCCAATCTTCAATAGCACGTGGAAAGTAACTAAACTTAAGCAATCAGTACGTGGGACTAGGGGTGGTATGTACATATTATGGCGATGTCTGTAGTGTTCTTGTGTGTTGACCTGGAAGTAATCTGAATAGTTTAGTTTAAAATGATTATGAATTACTGGTAGAGGAATTTCAGACGCTCAATCCTCGTCCTAAGTTCAGGACTATCCAGTCCAGCTTTTTTACAAAGTTCAGTAGGTGAATGATGTCGGCGATATTTATTAAAAATAAATCTCGCACCAAGTCGCTGTATTTTTGCTATTTTATTGCAGTTGTCTTTGTGTAAGGGTCCCAGACAATTTTAGAACATTCGATAATAGGTCTGACAAGGGTTTTGTAAGCAAGACACTTTATATCAGATGGGGCGGTATAAAGGTTACGTCTAAGGCTATACAGTGCCTTGGTAGCCACTGGAGCATACATTATCAATATGATTGTTCCACCGGAGGTCGGGCGTGAACCATAACCCAAGATATTTATAGTTTTGTACACGCTTAAGGAAAGCATTGCCAATCTGGTATTTGTAATCTAGAGGTGCTTTCTTTCTAGTTATAGTCATAAAGACTTGTTTTTTCTGTGTTCAAACTCATTTGCCATTCTTCGCACCAATCCTTTATTCTTTGAAGATTGTTGTTTAGATCAACTTGGTCATGTTCAGTCTCGATTCTGCTATAATAACACAGTCATCGGCAAACAACCTTATCCGGGACCGTAACCCGGTTTGGTAGGTCATTTATATATAACAAAAAATAAAAGGGGTACCCAGCACGCTCCCCTGGGGAACTCCGGAATTAACTGCAACTGCTCTAGACTGTTTATTTTTTATTTGAACAAACTGCTGACGGCAGCTGAGATAGGATGAAAACCATTTTGTCAAGTGATTATTTTGAAACGTTTTGTCAATTTTAAATAGGAGCTTTGAGTGCGACACTTTATCAAATGCCTTTGCGAAATCCAAATATACCACATCAGTTGACCACGCAAATTGATTGTTTTTGAAAGATCATGAACAAATTCGATTAACTGAGTTGTTGTAGATAAGCCTCGGCGGAAGCCATGCTGCTTCGAAGATAATAGATGTGTGCGTATCAAGATAGGACATCAGGTGTTTGTTAACAATGTGTTCGAGTATCTTTGAACATGTACTGATAAGCGAAATAGGACGGTAGTTGCGCTTCGTCCCGTGAGGAGCGACTTTGTGAACAGGGGTAATTTTAGCCCGCTTCCACGCTAGTGGAAAGAGCCACTGCGCAGGGACGACTGAAATATTTTTGTAAGGAAGCGAGCCGCCCATTCAGCGTATCTGTACAGAAACTCGTTTGGTATACCATCAGGGCCAGGGGTTTTTTCTTGTATTTATATCAAGTAAAAGATTTAGGACACCCTCTTCGCTAATTACCACATCATCGATCGGCCGCTGCAATGATGACGTAGAAAACTCGGGCAAATGCCATTATCATGATTAAACACAGAAGCAAAAAAAGAATTGAAATCATCAACACGCTGTTGAGTAATTCAGGTGGCCTCGGGAGCTTGCTGGGGGAGTTATAAAGCGCCAAAACCTTGAGGGGGCTTCCTTCAAGTATTTCGTCAATGTCACATTGAAAAACCGATCCCTGGATTGCTTGATCAGACGTTTCAGTTCTTGTCTCATTGAAGAAATGCAAGCTGTTCCTTCAGGGGTACAATTTTTCGCACAAGATTTTTGTTTCCGTTTTAGTTTCTTTTTGTGTGAATGATTTCTCTGGTAATCCAGGGATTGGTTTTACAAATGCGTTTTCTAATCCTGGGTACATAAGCTGTCTATGCACTTCCCTACAACAATTGAAAAGAAATGCCATAGCCTATCAGTGCTGCAGTCAGTGTTGTAAAGGACCTGAAATTCATCAAAGGACCTTTCAAGATAGTCCAAAATAGACACATCATCAGCCGCCATAAATTCAATACAGTGCTAAGTGTGGGTTTACCCAAGGTGTCTGGGGACAATGCTAGGTGCGTTACTACCATTCTGTGGTCGGACAGGCCTTCTACAACTTCACAACGGCTGAGTAACGGCAACAGCTTTGGAGACACAAAAACCAAATCAAGGATAGATGACCTTGTAGTCCCTATCCGAGTAAATTCAGTGACACTTTGCGTTAGCCCGTATCAGAATGCCAACTCCAGTGGTTGCTCAGCACTTGCAACCTGTTCCAATCCAGGAGACTGGGATAGCCAATTAATATCCGGAAGATTGAAGTCCCCTAATAATAATACGTTATCTTGGAGGCTAAAATTAGAATCCATAAAATTTCTCAGCTTTGCGATTACATCCAGAGAGGAATTCGGCGCTCTATAAATCCCTCCAATATACACAGTTCGCTCGCTGAACCCACACCTAATCCACAAAATTTCTATGTCACAATTATCATCCAACACTGAAAACCTAATGTTGTCTTTAATAAGAAACGCAACACCACCACCTCTTCCTTGCCGGTCTTTTCTAATAATTATGTAACCTGTAGGTGTTACTTAGAAATCTGCTACATCCGTATGTAACCAAGTCTCTGTTACGACCATTATATCCGGTTCATGCTCCAGGATTGCGGCTTCAACTGCATCAGCTTTATTCAGCAAACTTCTGGCGTTTACATCAATAACCTTAACAGATGCTGTTGGTCTCGATTTGCGTCAGTCAGAGCTGGTGAGACCTGGGCTAGCATACCTGAATCGCTCATTGGTAGCCTCATTCCAGCCATAGAGAACGTTGTTTACTTTCAGTTTATCGATGATTAGTTTAACCTTTGCTCCATTTGCTCTTTCATCCGCTGATGAAATCCATAGTTGTTTTTTCAAGTACGTAGGATTCTCCCGTGATGAGGCTTGCGAGATATCCCGATTAGACAGCAAGTGTTATAGCTCTACAAGGATAGCTCAACTAAAACATAAAACATTGCTGTAATGCGCCCATGTTAATGCCAGGGAGGTGATGTGTCATAACGCTATCCTATGGTGCGCTTTACGGAAAACCATAACACAAAGGTGTATGTTGAGCAGTGTCAGTCTGAAACAACTGGCAGGCTCAAACAAGTACGATAAGGGAGAGAAAAACTGCATTTTCTTCGCAGTTATAAAAACTACCATAAACACCTATAGTGGCAGCGTCTTTTCCTCTCCTCAACCTTTTTTTTTCTGCAGTAAGATCACGGAAGTCAAGTTTCGCATTCAAGGCTTCGCTTCCTCTCAATCATTTCAGAAGCTTTGTTCTCCCAATAAGTTTTTCATTCATAACTCCCTGGTAGACTTAATGTGTTGTAACTATTCGTGCATATGAAATGGGTTTATTAACTAAGTCTGGTAGCACTTAGACAGCCGGTGCAGCAAGAAACGGTCAAATAGACCGGGCGTCTACAGCTCACTTTGTTCACCCCAAAAGCTGAAACGTTCTGTAGTACTTTTTAGAATTTTTAGTTTTGATGTTGTCGACGTTGTTTTATATCGCCATTTATCGTAATGCTATGCTGATCGTGCTTCTCAAGCATATTTGTGACAACAGCAAAGGTGAATACATTGAAATAAAGAGAGAAAAATACATTAGAGAATAAACATGTGTATTTGAGAATGTAGCTTAGAAAAGGCGTCCCTGTAGTACGGAATACCTCGAGCCAAGCCTCTGTCAAGCCGATGACTCCGGTCGCAGACCAGGAGCAGCCGATGTGTAAGCGAAGTAGAAGGGACCTCCTGGTGAAACTCTGGTCAGGCAGCCGCAAGCATGTGTAACAGCACGTACTATACAAACGCTTACCCTCCCACTGCTTCCGATGCCCGGTCCCATTCCGGCGTGATTCAGAAATAAAAGGGAACTCACGTAAGGAATATTCACTTGTTTTGGTGTGTTTTCACACAATTATCAATGAAGTGGTGTTTGCGTTCCCTAACAAGCAAATAAAAGAGTGCTCGGTCACTTGTCAATCAGTGCATAGATATACTTTCTCTCTTCACTTCGCAGTGCCGGTAGCCGTCCGAGATTAGCGGCTAAACCAACAAGAATAAAGAGAAAACATATGAAGCCCTGTTGATGTTAATTTTCTGAAGAAACGAAACAAATACGGGTTTCACAGGTGATATGAATATATGTGGTTACATGTGCAGCTGCGTCATAGCAGATCTTTTTTTTAATTATAATATTTATATTTTTTGTTTTGGTTTTCTTGTTGATTATATACGGTGCCTTAACTTCTTCGACTTTTCAGGAAGCGAGAAAACATTTCGCATACGGCTTCAGATTGATCCATAGATACGTCATGACCACCACCTAATAATTTAGTATACGTGAACGTTCCAACTTTGAACTCATAACCAAACAGTTCCAGAGATGAGTTGTCATTTCTATACCAAGGTTTTCGCCTCGCTGTTCTCAGTGTTTCTTGCCAGCTCCAGGGCAGATCCTTTAAGGACTGTTCAATATTGGCTGCTGGAAAAACTGCGTCCATTTGCGCCGTGTAGAATAGGACCCGGGTGGTTTCGAAGACACGCTTTACTTTTTTTTCTATGTCTTCAAAGAAATTGCCTATTGCTAGCTGCATTGCCACCTCGCGTCTTGCTTTGTCGAGTGCCATATCAGAACCAACGTGAATAATCTTCTTGAACTCATTGCTGCTGGCGTAATCAAAATACTTTTGAACGCGTAGTGGTTGACGAGTTCTTGCAATACTTCCGTGATGATCGAAACCGGTAAGCCCCTGAAAGATAGTTTTCTGACCGACAGGTGGCATGTTCAAAACAGTTTTGAACAGTTCGTCAGCTGCCTTCGCTAATTCTTGTCGCTTTACAGAAGCTCTGATGATCTCAAACCAGGATGCTAAAGTCCTTCTGCCGTACTCGTCTAGAAGACCAGACGTATGAAGAAAATTAGCCGAGTCAACGATGTCCGTCAATGGAAACACAAGTCCGACACCAAGCATGAGTCCCTTGAACCGGAGGGGGATATCTGTTTTCTTGTCTATGTAAGTGGCCACTGCGATGGCAGCTCTCGCTGAAAAAATAAAAACAAGAAAAAATACATGTCTCCAGACGCAACCTCTACATCATGTCATATATATCTTCAGTGTGATACATTCTATGAAACATTCAAATACAGAACAAAGGGATGCTGAAACAAATAGTTTTTTTAGTGACCAACGTTATGTGTCTCCAAAAAATTTTTCGGTGTGGGCGCTCACAAAAGAAGAACGTTTATCAATTATTAATACATTGCGTATGTTTTACCCAAGGCTTTTGCCGCGACTTAGTAATTCGGTTGCTCTTGCGTAGGTAGACAGTGATGGAGTCGACACCCCTGATAATGTTAAGGATTGTTGTACAAACTCTCACGAAACACTTTCTGGGAACGAAGCTCCCTAAGACGTCACGCTGTCTATCCTGCTTCCACCCATCCGTGCACCATGCATAGCCAAAACGCTAGTGCTAAAGCACCTGTGTGCAAAACTGTCTACAGAGGACACATGCGCTTTAAAACTCGACCTTCCATCCATTTGTCTGTTTGCCCATCCTTTACACTAGTCCCCAACTTCAACGTAGATATCATGAACTATAGGACCTAGTTTCGCTTCGTCATTAGCATCAACTTCGTGGATGCGCACGGATTTCGTTTTAGATGTGAAGCAGCTCTTCGACAAGTCTGCGTAATGCTGTTCCCCCGTGTCTCCGGACAAACGCGCCGCGCCACATTCCCACCCGCCGTATTTGTTGGAAGAATGCCAAGTAGATAAAGTCACAGCTGCGCGTTGACGCCAATCTCCCTATCACCCGCAGAAGCTGCCGGATCCTCCCAGCACACCTGGTGGTGTTGCTCTTCCACCCGCTCAAGAGTTAACAGAGTTGCGCCTCAGACAGAACTCGCCGCTCGCGCCACCATTCGCCAAGCACGCTCACGTGCACAAAAAGCGTCCGTTTAAGGAAAAGCCAACTTCACAGCTGAGCGGGTGCTGGTGACCGCAGCGCCAGTAGCGCCACCACTGCTACCACTGCACTGTCAAGCCGTCCGTCCGGCTCACGCAAGGCGGTTCGGCTCGCGCAGTGCGGATTGTTTGCCAGTGTTGCGGTGGTGTTTCCTGCTGTCCGTTTTGGTGAACGTGCTTTCGTGCAGCTAGCGAGCCGTTGACAAAAATAGAACGGGACAAAACGGCAAAAGTATGCGTGAGTGCAATGTGTGAAAGCGGCTTTGTGCGTGAATATGAACCTTACAGATCTGTCTAAACGGCATGATTCATTCCGAGCACTATGTGGCATCAAGGTTTGAAGCTTTAACGAGTGTTTAGTTTCTGCCACATCTACCTAGATAAACGAAAAAAAAAATTCTCTCTAGCTTGCGTCAATTGTAAAACACAGAGTGGTCATTTGAGCACTTATTTCGTCGAGCTATATACAAAAATGTTTTAAAGTGCTGCATCAAAATTTACGTGAAACGAATGATTATCTGAATTTAATTTGTCCAGAATCGTGTCCATCAAAGTTTTGTTTTCCAGAGTTCGCGATTAAAAACAAAGATATTACTCGTGTAATGACTGCCTGTCTATCTCGGTTCATTGTCGGTCCGAGCTTTCCGTCTTTTTTTTTTTTTTGTAAGCGAGAGTCATTGCGCCAGCAACGGCCCATAGCTAGTATTTTTTTTTTTTTTGCGCGGCTAGGAGGGCGACTTGCTGGAGACTTAGCCCCGTATTTGAGAACGTCCCTTCACTCAACGCTTCACCTTCACTTGAGAAAGCCGATGGAAGCGCCATCTCTAGGCACTGCAAGTCACTGCATATCAGCTATAATCTGCTGCGATTCTCAAGTAGCGCAGCGTCATTTTCAGCCGAGCTGTGGCGTTGCGCTCAACACTGTCGAGTGAAGGGTGAAAGTCGAGTCGAGGAGCGTTTGTGAATGCGGGGGTTAGAAGTGTAGCAGCTTGGGCTAACTGGTATGGCATGACGATAGTTAGAGCGCCGGAAAAAAACGACGACACAGAGACAAGAAGGACAGGAAAGACACGAGCGCTAACTTCCAACTGAGTTTATTGCGCAGAGCACGAAAATATATAGAGAAGACAGTAACCATGTGATAAAAACCATATGGCACAAAGAGCAGAACACGACTGAGAAAAAAACAAAGGCAAAAAAGCACAGAAAACGGCAAAGAAAATTTTATAAGAAAACGAAACAGAAAAGACTATATAACTACTTGCGCGCACCGAAACCTTCGAGGAACCTGAGTTCCTTCTCGGACAGAGCCACGGAGGACTTGCCAGTACAAGGCACCTGTTCGCGTGCCATCTGCGCGGCCTCGACAATGACTTGGGTGCGCTCATCTCTATGCTTGTACAGCGTCGCTGTGTCCTTGAAAAGGGGAGCACAATTGCACTCCGTGCAGTGCTGAGCAAAAAAGACCATCTTTCCCGTTTCTAAAATTGTTAGCGTGTTCTCTCAGCCGATCGTTCAGACACCTTCCGGTCGTTCCGACATAACAAGCACCACATGAAAGGGGGGGGTCCTTCCTATGGACAACTTCCCGGGAGCAGGCCGCATACCTGTTTCGATGTTGAACTCGGCATTCCGTTGATGACTGCGTTTTCAGGGTGTTTGTAGATTTGGTGAGACTGATTAATTTGAACGGTGCGAGAACAGGACACGAACTCCAACACGTTTCCGATTTTCTTGAGCCTGTGTGATATCTGGTGTTTGTATATGGAATCACGGCTATCCTTTCACGCTCTGTATCATGGTTGCTAGGATTCTGTCGCTGTGCCCTGCTCTGCCTTAATTATGTCCGCAGGATAGTCTCAGCAACGGAAGCGATAAACGCCTCGGGGAAACCCGAAGCCTTAAGCCGGGAAACTTGAGCTTCGAAGCTCGCAGAGATATTGTGGGTGCCACGACCTATTTAAGCGTTCTCAAGACAGGTTCGTGCTATGGCTCGCCTTAACGAACTTAGACTGTGAGCGAAAGAAAAAGGAAGTAGAGGTTTCTGCGCACCTGGTTCATAACACCAACAGATGTGCTGTGAGCTAAAAACCAGTGTTAAATCCAAAAAGCGTAGCTTGTCATTCTCGGGCATTTCATGTGTCAACACAAGAGGCTTTAAACAATCTTCGAACATGCCTATCGTTTGAGTCGCAAACGAGTGGAACATAGAAGAATTACAATTTAGAAGAACCAAGAAATCATCCACGTATCTGAATACTTTGACCACATGCGAGCCTTCTAACTTTTCCTGCAGTTTTTTTGCCAATTTTTTCCAATAAAAGATCACTGAGTAGAGGTGCTATGCATGAGCCAATTAAAACACCCTGAAGCATCCCTCCGTCACGAAAAGAGGCAGACACAGTGATGCCTGGGTAACTCACAGGTGTAAAATGCAGCATGTCGCATTTCGCACCGGTTGCCATCAGGCCACGCAGATGGACGCTGGTCGCGCCTGGCGTGGGACTACAGAGTTCTGGCATTTTGCTAACGTATACATCAGAACACAGGGAGCTCAGGGCTAGCTGCTAGACTGTGGAAACAACTTCATCAAATACGTATTATCCGACTGAAAGAAACGCGAACAGTGTTAACTGCGGCGTGCCTTGGCTGTGACAAGGCAGATAATTTGTGCTGTAACGGCCGGCGTCAACGTAGTGCTAGAATCTGGCTCTAACTTACACTCGTACACCGCATGTGTATGAATTGCAAGTCCTGCCGAGCACTCGGAACACACACATGGTGCAAAAGTGGCAGCCAGAACAAGATTATGAAATGCTACGGTGACGCCGGCCGAAAGCACATGTAGATCACATAGTGACAGTCAAGGCATGTCACAGTTTGACCGAGTCGAAAGCCATGCTTTCCGCACCGTTCACATCTGTTTTTATCGAGATAGTAGGCCTTTTCAATTGTATTAAACATGCGCGGTGCGTGGATCCACGCGTGAGTCGTAATACGTATATCCTATTATTGACATGCGGCCCGCGAAAGAGTAAGGCGATAGTTTTGTGCCGCATACTACAGGCATACTGAACGCAAATCTCTACTGTAAAGTGGAACAGCTGGAGTCGCGCTTGAATAAACGCAATAAATACACTTACTCTTACACTTCACTGGGCTCGCAGTTTTTCCTGCTGATTGAGATTATATCCTGTAGGGCGGCCGAGCTCAGCGTTTTTCGTTCTGGACGGCAACCTGTGCAATCGCAAAACACCGCACCGGCACGATTCCCGCGATGCGCTGTGAGCTTCACAGGCAGTGCTCAGCAATCTCTTCCTCTTGCGCTGGTGGTTGCCGCATCAGACGACAGCGCAGTATTACCCATATGCCATTTTATATGCGGGCACAGCGTGAACAGGCGCTTTTTCGCATTTTAAGCTCCCAGAGCCACTGCATGCCATGCTATACAGCGAGGCGTGCCTTGGCAGGTGGAAACAAATTTAGGCGTCTCTGTGAGCGAGGGTTTACCGCCGAAGACGCCTGGGTGCGAGATAGGCCATAGCCTCCTCTATAACTTTGTGCCCGAGCGGTCGGTCCCTCAGCGCCGTCCCCCGAGCTATTATGGGATGCGAGCGCTCCTGGCGGAGCGCCGAGGCGCAAAACGAGAGAATGGATGGCAGCTATGGAGAAAAAACCGGCTTTGAGTAACTACCGAAAGGGCAAAAATGAAATAAGGAGGGAGGCATTTTACGATAATTCAAGGGGAAGCGCTTTACTGTTTGAAGCGAGATCGGGTTGCCTTAGAACGCGTAGTTATAAAGCAAGATTCAGTAAAGAAGAAGAACAATGCACATGCTGCGGGAAAGATAAGGAAACGGCGGAGCATGTTCTGATTGAATGTGGAGATATCCACCCAGGTGTACTCCTGTATCCGTCAACTGAGCTCGTAATGGTTCTAAATTCTCTAAAGAATTACGCGGAAGTTTTCCTCGCAAGAGCGAGAAAGATGAATCAGCCACTGAAGGCTGCCGTTGACAACGCCGCGCAAATACTACAGAAACGTGACAAACTCAAGTGCTCGACCCCGGGACATCATAAAAAACTTTTGGAGGTTGTGCTTGTGAAGTTTCTCCGCCCACTTTTTCTGAACTTCGCGACGAGTGTGACTGACAAACACGACTTGGCAAAAGATTTTCATGTCAAACCATTGTCTCGAAAAGTGCTCAAGCTTTGAGCGCGAAATCAAATAACAAAGCTCACATTGCATTCTGCATACAGTGCTTGTGTTAAAAATTTGGTGTGTGCGCACTTCTTAACGTATACGCATAATCCAATGCAATGTAGACGGTTTCTAGACCGTCATAAACGCAAGCGTGCATAGGCCGCGTCGTCTGCTGTTATTATGGGATCGGTGCGGCATCTGGCGGCGAGCGCCAAAACTATAAGGGACGGATGGCGCGTATGTATTTAGCGCTAATGCGCGGGCACAAAAAAATATAGGAGGCTATGGATAGGCCCGCTCTAGTCTATAGGAGTTAAAACGCACGGCGCTTCAGAGAGCATAAAAACGATGGGTAGTAGTAGATGGATATGCCTAGTCTTCGTTTTTTTTTTTTCGACTCCGTTTGGCTTCGCATGGCCTATAGCCGCTTTGTCACTAGATGACAATCAGCAAATGTTCTCCAGTACCGCTTTCACCGCCTTAACTTTATTGCTATAATATAAGAACCTTTTACGGCAACGAACAGGCATTCACAGCAAGAGGAGCTTATTGATTGATTGATTTGTGGGGTTTAACGTCCCAAAACCACCATATGATTATGA
This sequence comes from Rhipicephalus microplus, assembly GCF_013339725.1. NCBI lineage: Eukaryota > Metazoa > Arthropoda > Arachnida > Ixodida > Ixodidae > Rhipicephalus > Rhipicephalus microplus. Next base: position 76,532,975 of record NC_051167.1, read on the forward strand.
GAGACGCCGTAGCAGAGGGCTCCGAAAATTTCGACCACCTGGGTTTCTTTAACGCGCGCCCAAATATGAGCACAAGGGCCTACAACATTTCGGCCTCCATCGGAAATGCAGCCGCCACAGCCGGGATTCGAACCCGCGACCTGCGGGTCAGCAGCCGAGTACCTTAGCCACTAGACCACCACGGCGGGGCGCAGCAAGAGGAGCTATACTCCCCTGTTCCTGCCATCATTTCGTAGCGTTATTTAAAGTCACGTTCAAGGTTAACTATGCCGCAGCGATCAAGCTGTTGCTACAAGGAATGCTGCTTTGAATGCACCGAAATACACACCAACTGACAACGAGGCGAGCATAGTCACCCAGCCGAAAGAGCGGGACTGCGTCTCGCTAATTGTGTGCAGCGCGTTTCGATGCGCGACTGTTTCGCATGCCAGGCTATGCAGGGTGACTGGCCCACTGCTGACTTATCAATGACAAAAGCCGAAAGTGAATCTCTATAACACGTTCTGTGACTGTCGGGACCTCTATTCAGAAAACAGAGTGCGAAACATGACCAAAATTTAATTCGTATCAGTGCATGTACATAAGCAGTAAGAAGTGGCAGTGAAAGGGTCAGCAAATGCAAAACCACACTTACGTTTGTGGAGCAAGTGTATACCAGTCAAAGTAGTTAAAAGGTACACGTTAGCAAGAACCATCAACGTATTCGTTTTAATAGTTAAGTCGGCAAGATGAAAATTAAGCACTAAATATTTCAGCAAGTTACCCTTCACCTGTAGAACTTTTGCAGGTTCTCATAAAACAGGCGTATGATGTATACTTCAGTTCTCCATGGCATTCAACGACGGCCAACCTCTGATTTGGCTTGGTTAGCCGTCGTTGAATGCGTCAGAAATAAATCAAAAGAAAGAATCGGTCACCAATGTTTCCGACGCTTGCCGCGAAGTTGTCAAAAGCGACGCGCGCACTTGTCGAAACTCCTCCTCCGAGCGTACTGTCGAAGTGCTGCTGCTACAGCATATTACAAATCCTACTCTCACTAAAGATAATTGCCGATATAACTGCAGTGGAACGGCTTGCGTTTTTGTTCATTTCCTTGACAGTACCGTGCAGGGTCCTAAGATGCGCCTGATAAAAGTTACATATTATTGGTTTGATCTCCATCAAGTGTAAAAGGTAAACGACCGATCCAAACATAACCATGGCACGGAAGTCATGTATGGCATAATTTACCTCCACCTCGTACCGTTGTGGTGATATTAAAGTGACATATCAACCTTCCTAGTTCGTGATTCGCATATCATCGATTCCCCCTGTAATTAAGATCTGCCATTTTTTTTCCCATTAGGCTACGCAGTGTACAAAAGTTAGCGTTCGTGGACTTACATGCAGAAGCGTAGCAAGGGAAAAAAAAGTTGGCAGATCCCACGTGCCGTGGGAATCGCTCATATGCGACGGCACGAATGAGGTAGGTTGATATGTCCCTTTAAAATCCGCACAACAGTACGAGGGTGAGGGAAATTATGCTGTACATCACTTTGAAGTCATGATTATTGCGTTTGACGTGTCATTTACCTTCGTCATTTATTCAGGTCAAGTGATACCAAATTTGGCCTATGTGCAGCTAGTGCCCCGCCGCGGTGGTCTAGTGGCTAAGGTACTCGGCTGCTGACCCGCAGGTCGTGGGTTCAAATCCCGGCTGCGGCGGCTGCATTTCCGATGGCGGCGGAAATGTTGTAGGCCCGTGTGCTCAGATTTGGGTGCACGTTAAAGAACCCCAGGTGGTGGAAATTTCCGGAGCCCTCCACTATGGCGTCTCTTATAATCATATGGTGGTTTTGGGACTTTAAACCCCACATATCATATGTGCAGCTAGCGAAACGGCCGCAAACACGCTATGAGCGTAACATATATATAGTCATGTTTTACATGACGCGAATATCATGAATACCATGTTTAGATGTGTTACATTCCTTCATCGTGCATTCACGTCTTGTAATACCAAACTTGGTATATGTGAAGCTAGCGAAACGGCGGCGAGTGTATGTCACGTTGACGCGTGCGCACGCTGGGCGAAGCGGTGCTACGTTAGCAAAACGCGAGCACTCTATAGTCCGACGCTAAGCGCGACCAGCGTCTGTCGGCGAAGCCTGGCAACCAGCGCGAAATGCGACACGCTGCATTTCGCGCCGACGACGTTACCTGCCAGCACTGCGTTTGCTTCGCTTCGTGACGGAAAGACGCCGGGCGTGCTCAAACGCGCATGCGTCAAAGCAACGCAGCATGGCGTGCGAGTATATGGCAGGCAGATTGCCGCCTGACGTGGCATCGCCGGCGTGACGGGACGAAACGAACGCCGGCACGCACGCGCGCCGGGTCACGTTAAAGTGTTTTGGCGCCTAGAGTGTGGCACCTAGTTATGTTCTCACATGACACGCATCTCATGATTATCATGTTTGCACCAGTCACATACTTTCGTCATCCATTCACGTACTGTAATACCGAATTCGGTATATGTGACGCTAGCGAAACGGCCGCGAGTACACCATGAGCGTGGCATTTAGTGATGTTGTTAAATGATATGCATGTCATGTTTTTCATGTTAGCATCTGTCGCTTGTGTTCGCCATGCAATCATGCCATACCACATCAGTTTTACAACATGTCATGTGAACGAAACCACCGCAAGAGCTGCAGGGCCATGAAATGTAAATCATGACATTCATGACATAAATTTCATAATTTTCATGTTATGACTAGTTAAATTTGTTCTTAAATATGACTAGGTAAATAGTCATGTTATGCAATGCCAAGTTTGGTATCGATACTATTATCGAAACGGCCAGGAGAGTTAAAAGCCGTAGGCGGCTAGATAGATAGATAGATAGATAGATAGATAGATAGATAGATAGATAGATAGATAGATAGATACGCTGAAAGTTGCCAAATTTCGCCAAGAAATGCTTCGCATTCAAAAGGGCGTGCTAGGGCTTCGTAGCCTTGCCTGTGCTGCCACAGAAGGTTGTCGCCGAGTACAATTGGAAGGTGACGCGCAGAACGGAAAGCAGATCAAAACGTTCTCTGCATTTCTAACGCACAAGTGACGCACAAAACGTACTCACAGGTACAGATGCACGCGAAAAAGCGTCTCAATAATTTCACTGTGTCTGGAAAGCGCGCGCTTTTCGGAAATGAAGACTGCAATGATTGCAGTGACCTTTGTGCACCCGGTAACTACGACATTATCATTCCAAGTAAAGCCTGAGGCCGCCCAAGACGTATCATTCTCCCCGCGAGATAAGGGCGCGCGAGTGAGTGTCGCCTCCCTGCTCTAAGCGGGGCAAAGTACGCGTGGAAGATCATGGCACGCGCTCACTGCGCCATCTTGCTGGTAATGCTGAAAACACGATAATTTTTTTCCGAGTCCCGTCAGCAGAGGTAAGTGCTAAATATAAATGGCTCGCCGTTTGAACGTTGAGGGAGCGTTGAGGGTTGAACGGTGGGGGTCTGATTAAACACAAAAATTGACAGTCGCAAAGCCATAATGGACTTCTTCATCGTGCGCAACGAACGTCAAGCGATATTTGACCTGCAAGCATGTGAACATGTGAGCTCCTGGGTTGCTCACTGGTTACCGCCTCACATTCACGACGCAAAATTCCCACGTTCGATCCCGCGCGCCACAGTCTTTTCTCGATCGTTTAGGGGTGAAGGAATATGGTGTGGCTTGTGCATCCCGTTTGTGGGTAACCGCCCCTCGTTAATTCTTGAACCAGTCATTGAGGGCGGTACTTGCACTATACGCTGAAAAAATGGAAATGGCACGACACTAGATGGCGTTACTTGTAGACAAGAAGGATGGACGTTGACCCAGTGCGCAAACAAAGCCACGTGGCACGTACTGACAGGCGCAGAGACTACAAGTGTTGGAAATGAGGGCGAACACACGAGCCGCGTATTGCCCTGCGTTTGGAAAGGCATGCAGAAAGGGCAAAAAAACAAAAGAACCACTTCGCAGTTTGCTGTAGGGTGAGTGCTAATGTCGACGAACTCGAAGAGTCTGAAGACGAGTTTGACGTCCTCGAGATTTCGGTTAACGAAATCAACGGGGAATTCAATTGGACTGTAAAAGCACGCGTGAACAATGCGTCAGTGCAACTCTAAGTGGACACGGTATCTGAAGCTAACTGCTGCCTTTCGGACCTTATAAAAAATGCACCCGAAGCCACTACTTCAACCGAGCAGTGTGGTCTTGCGTTCGTACGGTGGGGGTCTGATTAAACACTCGGCTGTTATCAGGGCAGAAGTGGAAATTGACAGTCGCAAAGCCATAATGGACTTCTTCATCGTGCGCAACGAACGTCAAGCGATACTTGACCTGCAAGCATGTGAACAAGCAGGACTCCAGTCCCGACAAGTTCACAGGTTATCTGAAAATAGCTCGGAGAAAGTGGTTAAAGACTTCCCACACTTGTTTTCTGGCACAGGCTGCGTCCAGCGACGCTACCGGATGGTGCTCCGCGAGGGAGCAAAACCAGTCGTCCAAACAACTCGCTGGGTGCCCCTGGCCCTACAGGAACTACTCAAGGAAGAACTACAGCTCATGGAGCAAGCCGGGACAGCCGTCAAAGTCAAGGAACCTACAGATTGGATGAGCCCACTTGTTCTTGTACGAAAGAAGGACGGCAAGCTCCGTGTTTGCATTGACCCTCGAAAGATTAACGAAAATCTAAAGCGGGAGAACTACAAAATGCCTCAACGTGAAGATATCGAAGCAGAACTCGCAGACGCCGTAGTCTCTTCACGATTAGATGCGAACTCTGGGTTTCTATCAATCCATTAGATGACGAAACTTCGAAGATTGTACATTCTCAACCACGGTTTGAACGTTATCGGTTTTGAGGGTATGCCATTTGGCATTTCGTCGGCACCAGAGGTCTTTCAGCAGGACGTCAATGAAATTTTCGAAGCAGTCCTGGTGTAAAAAGTGTATGGTTGACGACATACTAATCTGGGTACATCAAGGAGAGAGCACGACGAGCGCCTGCGACTTGCATTACAGGCTGCAGAACGGGCGGGCTTAACGTTCAACCAAGCACAGTGCACAGTCGGCATGGAACAGATCGAATTCCTGGGCGACGTTATCGGCCCAGCCCTTCCCTAATAAAGGGCATGGTAGAAATGCCGCCACCAGCCGATAAGGTCGCAGTCCAATGAATGCTGGGTGTTGTAAACTGTTTTGCCAAGTTCGTGCCGTCGCTCACTGTGAAAACAACGCTGCTCAGAAGCTTGATCAAGAACGAAGCGGTTTTTGAATGGTCAAAAACACACGCGCACGAATCGAAACAACTATGCGATACTTTGAGCAAGCACCCACTGCTAGCCATATTCGATCCCCAAGAAGAAACTAGTGTCCTGTGACGCATAGCAAAATGGAATGGGCGCCGCGCTTCTGCAATGTCTTGGCAGCCATTGGAAACCCGTGGCATATGCGTAAAGGTATTATCGGATACGCTCTGAAAAACGGAGGAAGTGTGAAAGCATTGAAGAGGAAACTTGGGATAGGCAATAGTCGGATGTGTGCACTAAGAGACAAAGAAGGCAAAATAACTACACCGCTTGAAGCCGATGGCCGATCGCCTGCGGAGCTGCTCCAGGGTCGGGTCTTGCGCTCGTCGTTGCCATGCATCCCAAGGAAGCCCGGAACCCCGGTGTTCAAGCGCCGTTAAATGGAGATCAACAAGCGCCCACTGGCTCCTCTAAGGAAAGGAGATTTCGTTCGAGTGGAGATCGGGACGTGGACTACAAAAGCAAAGGTCGTAGAGCCGTTGGCTCAAACACCATCCTACAGCGTCCTCACAGAGGGAGGTTGGCTACTGCGACGTAACCGGCCACACATTTTACCCACTCAAGAAGCCTTTCATAAAGATCCTCTAGAGCTTGTGGAATGCGATGACGAAAGTGCTTCAACACAAGCGACACCAGTGCCAATGCCCACAGCGCCTACTGTGCCCAGATCTCCAACCTCTGCGTCACCTCTTCCGGCTCTGCGGAGGTCGCTACGGCAGCGTAGACCCCCTCGCCATCTAACTTACAACAAAAACTTTGAGCAAATGCGACGAAGCAGATGTGCAACCTGTGTTAACGACGGGACTGTCGCACAGTTGAACCAGCGACGTAATCTACGCAAACTGCACTTTCTTGTGTTCTTTTCCAGTTCCATGTTGTCTCCTCTCAAACAGAGGGGGATGCATCGAGTGTGTTATCTGAAGCGAGCCCTCGCTATGCGCAGACGGTGCTCCGCGCAGGCTGTCACCCTTGCCCCTCACATGTACATAAGCACACTCGATTAAAGGCATTGAGTCGTTCTCCAGCAACCCGAGGCTGGCGTCTTGCTTTATCGCATCGCGCGATACAATACCAACCGCTTCAAGACCTAACAAGAGGCGGCTACATTCACTTACGACGGGACGCACGACCAACGGAGCTTCGCCCCTTAAAGGGCATGTTGAGCGCACCTCAGCATAAGGCCTCTCTGCACTGCATCCCCAAGTTTCGGTGCCCTTCTACACTTGGAAGCCTCACAACGTATTTATTTGATACTGGGAATCCCACGAGCAGTTATGCTTTCAAAAAGTTGTGAAAAACACCAATCCATTTTACTCTTCATGTAGAGTTCATTAAAAAATATGAGCAAAATTTCATTTGAGTCGAGCTAGGTATTTGTTAATCAAAAATAAGTGCAACGCATAAATAAATGTGTAATGCAGTATAACTTTATTATAACCTGTTAATTACGCTGTAACTACTTTTCTATGAAGCTTTGACAAAGTTACAACCTTTTTTTGCGGTAATAAAATTTATTGTATCAAAGATGATAAAGTGGACTGCACAGAGTAAAACAAATAAGGCTGATTTTATGTTGACCATAGCCGCTGTCATTAAAGCATGAAGTGTGCCCATTACCTTCAATGGAATAGGGGTCACAATCCTCGCTTTCTTTTAACTATAACTTGATCCCTGGCATTCACATTGTTTACCCATCGCGCAAGACGTTAGAAACAAGCACATTGGACTTGCAAAGTGTGTAAATAGCCATAGAAAGGCTGCCAGAAGTTAACACTGCTCTTACAGACAAAAATTACCACGTTGAGTAATACAGCATAACTATCTTACCTCCATAAGACTCTCCAGCGATGTAAAAGTCACTATACCTGCACTCGGTGAATATTCTCAAGAAGCGCCTAAGAAAGCGTCCAACCTGTAGAGCCACCTCGTCGAGTGTGCCAGGGTATTCTTCTTTTTCACTGAAGCTGTATCCTGCTCCTGCCGGCTGGTCAAGGTAGATGACATTAAAATCTCGTATAAGAGAATAGGTGCGGTGGTACAGCTTTCCATCAGCATCGATTCCCAGGGGCCCATTCGCAAGAAACTGACCAAAGAGCGAGGACACACCGGGACTACCTTGCAGCCACAAAAGCAGAGGTTTTCGGGCAGGCTTCACCTGCAAGTGTTGAACATAAAGAGAAAGAAGACACTATAAGTAAAATCAACTTTTGCGGGAAATGTGTTTTAATTGCAAGGACGGTACCTTACTACATGAAGAAAGCAGATTGGTAAGACTATAGTCGTTCGCAAAATTCCGAAATGATGAGAGGGGGACGCAGGGTTTCATCACAATCCGGTCATCTACCTGGCTAATTGTTGGTCGAGTTTGAATGGCCGCTTGTGGCACAATGAATAAAAATTGGTAATGAAATAATTAGGTGCCCTGCATTCAGTCCCAGGTTTCCCGGGAGTAAAGGCGGGAAGTAAGCGTATGATAGAATAGAACATGAGGGGCCTTTCTACCGTCATTCGCCAAAAACCTTAGTTGCCATAACCCTGTACTTTAAACAAGTCAAGAGGAGTAACACTATGGCTTGCGCCCCTCTCCACATAAGGGATTAGTCTTTGCGTCGGCTACTCGACTTCCCCGACACACATGGTTGCCCTGAGGAAAAAAAAAATCACGGCATATTCACGGAGTGAATGATGATGAGTGGGGCGAAGCTTTGGAGGGTTTTATTGGTAAACCGTGAATAGCCCGTCCGTCTGTCTATCCTTTTGTCTGTCTGTCTGTCTGTCTGTCTGTCTGTCTGTCTGTCTGTCTGTCTGTCTGTCTGTCTGTCTGTCTGTCTGTCTGTCTGTATGTACATCCTTCCGTCCGTCCGTCTGTATGTCCGTTCGTTCGTCTGTCTGTATTTCTGTCTGTCTGCATGTCTCTCTGTCCGTACGTTCGTCTATCTGTACATCCGTCCGACTGCCTGTGTCTGTCTGTCCATCCGTCCCCACCTGCTAAGTGAGTCATCGAACTAAGCTGTAGCGTACGAGCTGAGCGACAAACTCACGGCCTTAGGAGCTTATCCCCTCAAAATAAAAACAAACAAACAAACATCAAGCAAGCTGAAAACACAAAAGAAACTAACGTGGGAATGAATAGCTTGGCGGTAGGAGCTTTAAGTACACGCTGAAGAACCTCGAATAATAAAAATTTCTGGAGCCCTCCAATGCAACATCTCACATATTGATACAGTGGTTTGGGTCGTTAATTACCAACAATTAATATTAATAGTGTACAGTGCAGTGTTACGGTGACACCCAAATTCTGTCTCAGTTGTAACTAAGGTATACTGAGGAGCATATTACTTGATGGATAACGGCACTTGGTCATAATTCACAGCCACGTCTTTCTATACTCTGTTTCTGTAGTTCCATGCAGCATTGTGAAAGCTGCAGTCCTCGACCAATCATGAGCACGAGCACATCTAAAAAAAAATGAAAGCATCTGCCCGAAAGGAACCATGGGGTGATGCGCAGCATCCCAATTGTGGAGCGCGAGCAGTGTATCTATCTATCTATATATATATATATATATATATATATATATATATATATATATATATATATATATATTATGACGACTCGGTTGTAACGAGGTTTATTGGTCGTGAACTCGGGAACGAACACAGCGCAACGGACCCGAAGAAGAAGCGCACGTTCCAAGAAGATGATGATTGTCAGCCAGAACATATGATGATGATTGACTGCTGTTCGGATGAGGATGAAGCGCATAATAGATGCCTACACTGACCCCCCCCCCCCCCCCCCCCCCATGGAAGCAGCCAGCCTGGCCGTTGCGGGCGGGTAGTCAAGGTGACGAGGAACGTCGTGTGAAAAGCTTCATGCGGGAAACGTGTACAATGTCGGTGCTGCGGCAACGGCGGTCGGTTGGCGCGACAAGAGGCGTCACACGATAGTTCACAGGTGAAGTCTGCTCTAAAACAACATATGGGCCGATTAACCGAGGCTGGAACTTGTCGCAGAGACCAGGTGTGCGAATTGGTGTCAATAGCAGCACCTCGTCACCCGGTCGGAATGATACCACACGATGAGAGGTGTCGTAGACGGCCTTCCTTGCTTGTTGCGTAGCTTCCGTGTTCATACGAGCGCGCTGGCGACACTGGGCAAGGCGAGAAATATATTCTTCGCAAGAAGATGGTGATGGAGGGCCATTGGTGGTGAAGAAGGAAACATCGATAAAGAAAGTAGGTGAACGTCCATAAACGAAATAAAACGATGAGTAGCCGGTTTTGCGCTGAACAGCGGTGTTGTAGGCGAAAGTGGGGAATGGTAGAAGTTTGTCCCAGTTTCTGTGATCCGGTTGAATGTATACGGCGATCATGTCGGCAAGAGTTCGATGAAATCTCTCGGTCAGACCGTTTGTTTGAGGATGGTAGCTAGACGCCATCTTGTGTGTGGTACCAGAAATGTGAAGAACTTCACCTAAAAGCTGTGATAAGAACACCTTTCCACGGTCACTTAGAAGTACACGAGGAGCACCATGACGTAGTATTATGGCCTGAAGGACGAAGTCAGCAACTTTCGATGCTGAACCAGTAGCTACTGAAGTTGTCTCGGCGTAGCGTGTCATATAGTCTACGGCGGTGACTATCCATCTATTTCCAGCACCAGTAACAGGAAGGGGCCCATAAAGATCGACACCGACGACCTCGAAAGGTGTTGTAGGGCACGTCATTGGCTGTAACTGACCAGCCGGGGGAGATGTCGGAAGTTTGCGAAGTTGGCACGGAGAGCAGGAACCCACGTACTTTGCTACGCTGGTAGAAATCCCAGGCCAATAAAAGCGGCTTCAAATGCGGTCGTAGGTTTCGTGAAAGCCTAGGTGGCCAGCAGTCAAATCGTCATGAAAGGCGTTAAGTACCTGATGTTGAAGAGCGCGTGGCAGAACAGGTACCCAGCGTTGGCCGTCAGGATGATATATGAGACGATACAGCACACCGTCCTAAAGTTTGAAGTGCTCGAGTTGTCGACGAAGGCATGCATTGGGTGGACGCGTAGCTCCTGAGAGGTGGTCTATAATGCGCCGACAATACGGGTCAGCCTGCTGGCGAGAACTGAAGGGTTGTTCATCGTCGATTGGCGGTTGGTACAGCGAGGCGATCAAGGCAACAGAAGTGGGAGTCACGTCCGCACTGGTGTCGTTGGAGGTGGCAGCTGGAGTGTCGAACGACGCCGTAGGTAGTGGGCAACGAGAAAGAGCGTCGGCGTCTTGATGTTTTTTGCGCGATTTATAAATAATCTTAAATTGATACTCCTGTAGGCGTTAAATCCAACGACCCAAGCGTCCGGACAAGTTCTTCATTGTAGAAAGCCAGCATAAGGCGTGGTGGTCCGTTACGATGGTGAATTGACGGCCGTACAGATAAGGACGGAACTTTTGTATGGACCAAACCACAGCGAGGCACTCTTGCTCAGTGATGGTATAGTTTTTTTCGGTAGAAGTAAGCACTCGGCTAGCATATGCGATGACTCTTTCCCGTCCAGAGTTATCGCGTTGGAAGAGAACAGCACCTATACCGCAACCGCTGGCGTCGGTATGCAGGAGTGTTGGGGCGGTGTCATCAAAATGGCAGAGTACAGGCTCTGAAGTCAAAGCTTTTTTCAATAGGTGAAACGCCGACTGACATTCCTCGGACCACACAAAGGGTGCATTAGATGCAAGTAGTTTGTGAAGTGGCGCAGCTATTGAAGCGAAATTTCGTATGAAGCGACGAAAATATGATGCGAGGCCAAGAAAACTTCGCAAATCCTTAAGTCTTGTGGGGCATGGAAATGGAAGGACGGCAGCGATTTTTTCGGGGTCAGGGCGAATACCGTCCTTGCTGACGACATGACCGAGAACCTTGATGGATTTGGTGGCGAAACGGCACTTCTTAGTGTTGAGCTGCAGACCGCACCGGTGAGGCATGTTAGGACGTCATCCAAGCGCCTCAGGTGCTGAGAAAACGCTGATGAAAAGATGATAATGTCATCAAGGTAGCAGAGACACGTCTTCCATTTCAGACCACGCAGGACGGTGTCGATCATGCGTTCAAACGTCGCGGGCGCATTGCAGAGCCCGAAAGGCTCACGTTAAATTCGTATAGGCCATCGGGAGTTGCAAATGCTGTTTTTTCTTTGTCGTCATCATGCATGGGAATTTGCCAATATCCCGAACGCAAATCAAGGCTTGAAAAGTATTCGCCGCCTTGCAGTGAATCAAGGGCGTCGTCGATGCGTGGCATGGGATATACGTCCTTGCGTGTGATGTTGTTAAGTGCCCGGTAATCAACGCAAAAGCGTACAGATCCATCTTTTTTTCGTACAACAACAACAGGGGATGACCAAGGGCTAGTTGATGGACGAATTATTTCTCGTTGGAGCATGTCAGCGACGCTTTCCTCGATGATTTTTAGCTCAGCGAGAGACACGCGGTACGGGCGGCGATGTACAATAGATGTTCCCTCCGTCTGAATGCGATGCGCTGCAGTGGTAGTTCGGCCCAACGTTGAGGAGCAGGTGTCGAAAGAATCGGCGTGTTTCGTTAATAACGCAAGCAACTGCTGCGCCTGGATAGCTGTTAAGTCATCACTGATAAGAGCTGTGAAGGGAGAGGATGAGCCAGGCTTACTCATAGAACGGTCGTTGGTAGAGGCAGGTTTAAGTGGCGTGACGCTGACAGGCTCCGCATCCACAACACAGGCTACTGCAGTGCCCTCTGGCAGGAGAACTTTCTCTGGCGTTTCATTCGTAGCAATGACGAGCGTGGAGCCATGGTGAAAGCGTACGACACCTGATGCAAGGGCTACCCCTTTTGCGACGCAAGTCGACGAAGGCGACACCAAGACGTAACCGTGGTCGATGTCCTTAGAGATCAGGGTCACAATTCGTTCTTGATGTGGCGGTAGTTCGAGATCTTCGCGAGCGAACAGGTGTAGTGGCTTGTAGACGCCTTCGTCGAACATGGAGTCCGTATTAGTTAGGTGCAGAATCCGTTCACCACAACATATGGTGGCTGAAGAAGAAGATAGGAAGTCCCACCCTAGAATTAGCTGGTGAGAGCACCGGGTAAGCACAGTGAACTCGATGTAATGCAAAATGTCATCAATAAACACACGAGCAGTACAAAAAGCAAAAGGGCGGATAGTGTTCCCCTGGGCTTCGACTAGATTGGGTCCATTATAAGGTGTCATTACTTTTTTCAGGCGTTTGCACAAATCATACATAATCACAGAAACTGTAGCACCGGTGTCCACCAAAGCGTCCACGAGAATTCCTTCCACCGTAACAGAAACCATGTTGAACGGGCGTGCTGGAGGAATATGAGTCCTACTGTTACATGCAGTTTCTCCTCCGAAAACTGCATCATTTAGTTTTCCGACCGGTTGTCAGTCGTAAACGAGGCTGGCCAAAGAAGAGAGGAGGAGCCGACGGAAGGGCGAAGGTGATCGGCGTCGGCTTGAACGGTAAGTGTTCCGCGTCTCAGTCGACGCGGGCGGAGATGGAGACCACTGCTGTCCATATTTTTTTTTTTATGAATAACGCCGAGCGTAAGAATCCCCACTGGAAAAGTCCCGTTCACGCATGTCGTACCCGTGACGCTCGTCCTGCTGGCGCTTGCGGCAGAAGCGCGATATATGGCCACGATCATCATCATCATCATCATCAGCCTGACTACGTCCACTGCAGGACAAAGGCCTCTCCCATGTTCCGCCAGTTAACCCGGTCCTGTGCTTGCTGCTTCCAATTTATACCCGCAAACTTCTTAATCTCATCTGCCCACCTAACCTTCTGTCTCCCCCTAACCCGCTTCCCTTCTCTGGGAATCCAGTCAGTTACCCTTAATGACCAGCGGTTATCCTGTCTACGCGCTACATGCCCTGCCCATGTCCATTTCTTCTTCTTAATTTCAGCTATGATATCCTTAACCCCCGTTTGTTCCCTAATCCATTCTGCTCTCTTCTTGTCTCTTAAGGTTACACCTACCATTTTTCTTTCCATTGCTCGCTGCGTCGTCCTCAATTTAAGCTGAACCCTCTTTGTAAGTCTCCAGGTTTCTGCTCCGTAGCTAAGTACCGGCAAGATACAGCTGTTATATACCTTCCTCTTGAGGGATAGTGGCAATCTACCTGTCATAATTTGAGAGTGCTTGCCGAATGTGCTCCACCCCATTCTTATTCTTCTAGTTACTTCAATCTCGTGGTTCGGCTCTGCGGTTATTACCTGCCCTAAGTAGACATAGTCTTTTACAACTTCAAGTGCACTATTACCTATCTCGAAGCGCTGCTCTTTGCCGAGGTTGTTGTACATTACTTTCGTTTTCTGCAGATTAATTTTAAGACCCACTTTTCTGCTCTCCTTGTCTAACTCCTTAATCATGAGTTGCAATTCGTCCCCCGAGTTACTCAGCAATGCAATGTCATCGGCGAAGCGCAGGTTACTAAGGTATTCTCCATTGACTCTTATCCCTAACTGTTCCCATTCTAGGCTTCTGAAAACCTCCTGTAAGCACGCGGTAAACAGCAGTGGGGAAATTGTGTCCCCCTGCCTTACACCCTTCTTGATTGGTATTCTGTTGCTTTCTCTATGAAGCACTATGGTAGCAGTTGATCCCCTGTAGATTTCTTCCAGAATGTTTATATATACTTCATCTACGCCCTGATTCCGCAGTGTTTGCATGACGGCTGATATTTCTACTGAATCAAACGCCTTCTCGTAATCTATGAAGGCTATGTATAGTGGTTGGTTATACTCTGAGCATTTCTCTATTACCTGATTGATAGTATGAATGTGGTCAATTGTTGAGTAGCCTGTTCGAAATCCTGCTTGTTCCTTTGGTTGATTGAATTCTAATGTTTTCTTTACTCTGTTAGCAATTACCTTTGTAAATAGCTTGTATACTACAGAGAGCAAGCTGATCGGCCTGTAATTCTTCAAGTCCTTGTCATCTCCTTTCTTATGTATTAAGATGATGTTAGCGTTCTTCCAAGACTCTGGTACTCTTCCCGCCAGGAGACACCTCGTAAACAGGGTGGCTAGTTTTTCTAACACAATCTGTCCTCCATCTTTCAGCAGATCTGATGTTACCTGATCATCACCAGCAGCTTTGCCCCTTTGCATGCTCTCCAAAGATTTTCTGACTTCTTCTATCATTACTGGTGGGGTGTAATCTGGGTTACTGCTAGTTCTTATAGTATTAAGGTCATGGTTGTCTCGGCTACTGTACAGATCCCTGTAAAACTCCTCCGCTATCTTAACTATCCTATCCATATTGGTAGTTATTTTGCCTTCTTTGTCCCTTAGTGCATACATCCGACTTTTGCCTATCCCAAGTTTCCTCTTCAATGCTTTGACACTTCCTCCGTTTTCAGAGCGTGTTCAATTCTCTCCATGTTATACCTTCTTACATCGCATACTTTACGTCTATTAATCAACTTCGAAAGCTCTGCCAGTTCTATTTTGTCTGTTGTACTTGACACTTTCATGATTTGACGCTTCTTAATTAGGTTCTTCGTTTCCTGTGA